>ML517028.1:0-15139 GCA_005239535.1 Nicotiana rustica | reverse complement strand
TATAGCGCGTAACCTTTTTCTATATCCTATATATATATAATATAAATATATACGCGTATATAATGCCATTTGGTCACGGGTCAATGTACATGTATAAATGAAAGCAATGCATGAGAAGTACGTTAATGAAATCTCTCAGAATGTCATAAGACCATTATGCCTTTGAGTAATATCATGAAGTAAACTTTTTCCAACCTACATATTTTTCTGAGACCCATGAACAGAAGATGTAATAATAAGACACATGGAAATTCAAGAACATAGGCACCTCCAATACTTCTATGAATAGAGTCATTTATGAAAATTGTGCATTTGCTCGTTTTTCGTTTTTAACATATGTATCATGCCAAAAGGAAAGCAGGTATATCCGTAACATACTTTATACACCTTACTATCATGCTCATGTGGTACCTTGTATGGTACTAGTCCATAAATACCGGGTATTATAGCTTGGACTGTATTTCCCAATTGTAAAACTTCGACGAAATTCATTTTCTTCGATTTTCTTACCCTCTCACCTTCACGAATCTACTTATCACTTATTTGAAATAGCTTAATACTTATAATCCCAAAATTATCTCATTCCCGAGCTTACGTTGATTGACTTACGACGAACTTTAACGTACAAAAATACGGGATGTAACATCTCATTTCCGAGCTTTCATCAATTTATTTATGGCGTACTTTCACGTATGAAAATATGGGGTGTAACATCATTCCCCCCTTTGAAACATTCGTCCTCGAATGTTGACTAATGCACTTATACTTCTCATACCCCATAGCTCTTGCGAATACTTTAGTACTCCTCTTTCCATCTAGGCAACTGTTCTGTGAATGAATCCCAAAGGCCAGGGCATTCCCCCCTTTAAGCCTCTTTCTCACACCACGACTTCTAGTCGGAATTCTTCTAATCTCGTAACTGTTGATACCTTCTATCATATATCCTGTACGACTCTAACTTTGTATGTGCGCCTATGCGACTCTTCTCTTCTCTTTCCTCCAGCTTCTAGCCAATCTCTAGGCTTCACTTTGTGAACATATACAAAATTATGTCATGTTTTCCCTCTGGGCGTCATTAGCTTTACTACATCTAAGTAGTCCATACTATACCATAATTCTTACTTCGATTTATCGTTATTGAGGTCTACTACCAAACTCCAGGTTACTCTCGTTGCTTATCCTATATGCATAAGGCTAAGTCTTTTAACGCATCTTCATTACCGTTCGTCTTAAAATTGATGGCCTAATCTCATCTCGTATGTTGCAAATCTTACCCATCCATTGTTGATTCACCTCAATGTTGATCTACAATCTTCCATTGATAACTTGAAACTTCTTACGTAATATTTTCCACAAGGGCTTATGTTGCATCGTGGAACATTTGAAGTGATTTTCCTGATCCGTTTAGGGGCGATATTTTACTTGAATAATCATATTTTATAGCATACCAATGTGATTCACCCTACGTGGGTATTTTAATTCCGTACAATTCAAGAAATCCTCTTCAAATCATTACTCAATCGAAGGCCCGAACGTCATCCTTTATCTATCACAATTACACCCTCATTCTACCACCAGGGCAACATTCCACCTCTACTACTAGTCTTATACTCCTTTGAGTTCATTCAGGATATACTGAGCTTTCTATAACTTAGAGAATCCATTAGCTCTCTTGTTTACACGGGCTTGATCCCCAGGACTTATCCATTTTCGTCATCTTCTCACTTGCCTTTTCTTATCCTTACTCTTGTCTTTCAAAAACCTTGTTGCTCTACCATACTTTAGTTTGATACCTACACATATCTATTTATACTACTTGCAACCTTCCTTCAACTTGCTTTCCCCATAGATTTCCTTATGTTATTTTGGAACATCAAGCGAGATATCACATCGTCTCTAACTCTTCTTTGCTCTCCTGACTAGGCCTCTCAATACCTAGAAACCATAGGCTAGAAAATATACCATTAACGACACCGCTATCATTCCTGGATACTGAATCCCCGTGCTTCTAGCCTTCTATCCGAAGTATGGGCTATTCACAACCTTCTATATTTGAGTATCTCGTACGTTGTTCACCTTTACCTTACTTACCTTAAAATATCACATCATATCTTCTATCTCTTTCATAACCTCCCTTCCACATAGGTATGATTCACATCCACAACTTAAAGCTTCATTATAATACTACAATCCGGTGTGAGCTTCATAGTGACTTCTTATGAGGCTGTTACTTTTCTTACTGGCTTTATTGTAGATCCGTTATAGACTATGGTTGTTGTACTATCTCTCTTGTACCTCAGATATTAAGGCCGATCCTGCAATGTTCTCGATCACGATTTCTATAATTTTCTAGGTCCAATAATCAGAATCCTGATTTAATTAGTTGATGTGACTCTTTAGTTTCCTCTTCCCTATGATCAACCTTCGTGTAGGCTTAAGATATCTTCCCATCAGCGGCTCATGGTATTAGTTATTACTTTAGCCCTTCATGGACTCTATGGAATATTCAGGATATAATCTTCTAACAATTCAATCCTTTGTCTATGACATGGACTTAATTCTTTCTTTTAACTTATACCGGAGTCTTCTACGACTATATGATTGTCAACATATATGTATACTCCGAAATCGAAAGTGTGTTCATCACGTAACTAACTCTGGATCATTGATCAAATAATTCTTTTTGTTCCTTCTCAACTTTATTTAAACGTAAGCTATTACTTTTCTTGGTCTTCTGCATCCTTGTTGCCTGCATACTTAGCTTATCTTAGTTCCCACGCATGCCGAAATTTTCGTGCAACTCATATGATCTTGAATATTACTTTTGACTTTACTTCCCATTCGTTAGCCACAGTGGATATCAATTGGATACGATAATATATGTACGGGGCATATTATAAGTGATGTGGGGTCTAAGGATAGCCCTAAGTCCAAGTCAAGTTGGAAATTACATGATTGAAAACCTATCAAATGAAATATCTTCAAGTTTAGTTTCTAACGCTTCAAACTGTTTGTAATTTGGACATTCCTACAAGAAGTTATGACCAAATTACTAAATACTAGCATAGGAGTCTGCGGATGCGAAGCATCCGGGGCCGCGCCCGAAAGAAAGACTGGCAGTGAAGTGCTGCCATAGCATCCATGTCTGCATCCGAGCATCGAAGAGGAGTGAAATGGGGATGAGAACCATCCGAGGCCGCATCCGAAACCCAGAATTCTGGGCTATAAATACATGGTCGGGGGAGGGGAGTATTTTGAGTATTTGGGGGTTAGGGTTCTTCAGGTGAAAGGGCGATTTTGAGCTCAAATCAAGTCCAATCAACTAAGGTAAGTTATTAATGATGTTTTGGGTTGATTCTTACTCAATATACATGAGTTATAACATCATTCTTGCATCCAAATGCTAGATTTCATCATCAAATCCCCTAGAACACTAAATCACCAAAGTTGTGATTTTTCAAGATTGGTCTACTAGCGGTAATTCCAATGCTTCAAACTCATTTATTATGAGTAGTTAGAAGTATTTGAAGCATTTTTTACAAGTTTTAATGGTTGAAAGATTGGATTATAAAACTCTAGTTCATGGCTTGAATAGTACTTTTAAAAAAATAATAGAGAAGATGAATGGTAATCTTGGCGATGAAACTTATGAATACAATAAACCTATGGAATTATTTGTTAGCAAAAGATGGAAGTGATCAACTAAGCAATCACCTGAATTGTATATTTTGCAAGTGTTGATTATGGAAGACGATGAATAGTAACTTGGTGGCAATGGACAATTGATGTAGTATCATTAATGACTTCGAAAGGGTATTAAAACGTAAGAATGAAGTTGAATGGTCTAACATGTAAAACTATTTAGTGATTTGAGTTTTTGGAGGCTTGTAGCCAACTTATGATCCCTATATGGATATTGATCAACATCGTAGGTCATATTCTGATGTAATTAAGATATCTTGTTGTAGATATCGACTGTTGGTGATGTTGAGAATTTTAATCAACATCGAAATGATGAAGGAGGATTGAAAGCTTGTGAATGTTAATAAAAAGCGAGGTAAGTTGATTAAAACATACTATACTTGAGCAAATTTCTCTAAAACATGTTTTGAGTTAATACTTAAGTTGTTTGCAAATGCGCGTTCGTGCTTGAGAGGACAAACAAATACGAATGTCTCCATGTACTAGAATATTATGTTGTATATGTAGTGTCATGTTGTTTTATAAAATTTTATTTTAAATCTTGTTGGAAAAATGACACTCAAGGTAAATGCTATAAATTTATATCAAAACTTACGTATTTACAAGATTATACATATTTGAGTGCTAAAGATAAGTTTTCGTGGAAATTATTTCTTTTGGGAATTGACGAACAGAATAACACATGTGGTATAGTTTAAATATTGATGTTAAATTGCTAAAGGATTTAGCATGTAAAAGGTTGATTATTTTATTCTTCTTCAAATGAGTTAGATTTTCTATAAATGAAATGAGTTGATAAAAATAGATCCTTTGAAGCTACTATGCTATGAATCAATATTTTTAAGTGTCAAATATTTTGGGAGTTACTTGTGTTCACTGAGATTGACTTTGGATATATTGTGTTCGTTGTCATGAAACTACATGTGTCGGTGTAGGCGTAGATGGCCACTTTGTGGTATAGACTACGACAGAGTGCGCTNCCCCGAAAGATATCGTGACGATACCTAGTCACTACGACTAGGTAAGCCTATTAGCATTGAAATAACAGAAATAAAGAAAATAAGTGTGATGACCCACATGGGTCATCTTATGAATTAAAACTCTATTCCGGGCTTGTTAGCCTTTAAAATATTATTTTTTTATTCACCTCGACTTTCATGCACATTCTGGGCATGAATCCGGAAAGCTTTTATGTGAAAATATATGAAATAATAATTTTTGAGAGTTAAAGTTGATTTTTAGTTGACTTCAGTCAATCTTTTGAGTAAACAGACTCGGACCCGTGTTCCGACAGTCCCAGGAGGTCCATAGTAAAATATGGAAATTTGGCGTATGTCCGGAATCAAATTCAAAGGTCCCTAGCTCGAGAAGTGAATTTTTGACGAAAATTGTTGAACTGAAATTTAAAGGAATTAAAGAAATTGATTATTGTTTGAACTCGTTGGTATCGGGCCTATATTTTGGTTCCGGAGCCCGATACAGGTTTAATATAATGTTTAAGTCATATATGTGAAATTTGGTGAGAATCAGAGTTGATTTGACGTGATTCGGACGTCCGGTTGAGAAGATAGGAATTTTGAAGTGTTCTTGAGAAAATCAGGAGTTATGATGCTAAATCCATAGTTTTAGGTGTTATTTTGATGATTTGATTGCACGAGCAAGTCCGTATGATATTTTTAGACTTGCGTGCATGTTTAGTTTGGAGCCTTGAGGGCTTGGGTGAGTTTCGGATAGGCTACAGAGTGTTTAGAACTTAGAAACATATAGCTGGTGTGTCTGGTGTCTGTTGTAGGCCTCTGATCTCGCAATTGCGAGATCATGCTTCGCAAATGCGAAGTGGGCAGGTATGGCATTTGCGAGGAATTAATCGCAATTGCGAAGAAGACCGGGCCAGCTTGTTCTCGCATTTGCGAGGCTTTCTTTGCAATTGGGAAGAGTGTCTGGGGGAGGCTATGTTCGCATATGCGAACTTCCATCCGCAATTGTGATGTCCCCAAATGTCGCAAATGCGACATATTCCTCGCATTTGCGAAGGCAGTAGAAAATGCGAAGGTTCGTATTTGCGATATCCTTCTCGCATTTGCGAGCTTCGCAAATGCGAAGCTGTAGTCGCAATTGCGACATCTACAACTGTTAAGTTTGGACTTAGACGGGATTTTCACCCATTCTTCAATCGTTTCGGACGCGATTTTTTAAAGACCAAAACTTCTCCAAATCATAGGTAAGTGATTTCTAACTAATTCCTTTCAATGTTTTACAACTTTTTATAAGATTTCAACCTAGAATATAGAATTTTCATGGTAGAATTAGGGATTTTTGGGTAGAACTTAGGAATTTCGAAATTTGGGAATTTAGACCTCGAATTGAGGTCGGATTCCAAAACCAATTGTATATCCGGGCTAGGGGGAGAATGTGTAAATGGATTTTGGTCCGAACCTCGAGATTGGACTAAGCGAGCCCGGGGTCGATTTTTGTCTTTTGTTGGGAAAACATAGGAAAACCATAATTTTGCATTAAATTTAGTTCCTTTAGCGATAATTAGTGATATTAAACTAATTATGATTAGATACGAGTGGGTTGGAGGCAAATTCTAAAGGAAAAGCTGTGCTTGAGCAGTGAGTGGAATGTGAAATCGAAGTAAGTGTTGTGTCTAACCTTAGCTTGAGGGAATAGATATTGTGTGACTACTTGCTACTTGTTTTGTTGCTAAATACGATGTATAGGTGAGGTGGCGAGTACCTATACGTTGTGGTCACGACATAACATGCGAGTGAAAGTTAATTCTTGTTATTCTTGTTGTCTTAAAGCCTATCATCTATGATTATTGTTGTTAGTGAAATGTTGGAAGATTTGTATCCGGTTCCACCGAGATGGATAACATTGTGAATATTGAGTTGAGATTGAAATGTTAAATGGTGATAAAAACTATGATGAAATACTGATTTTTTGTGGAATTCCTCTTTATATGTTGTTAATGATTCTACGATTGGTGAGGAAGAGCGCAAAGCACGAAGGGTGATGTCGTGCACAATTTATTTAAATGGTGAGGAAGAGTGTAAAGCACGAAGGGTGATGCCGTGCATTATTATTTATAATCTGGTGAGGATGAGAGTAAAAGCACGAAAAATGATGACGTGAATTCTTATTTATAATCTGGTGAGGATGAGAGTAAAAGCACGAAGGGTGATGCCATGCATTCTATTTATTATTTGGTGAGGCTGAGAGTAAAAGAACGAAGGGTGATGCCGTGCAAATTTCCTTTCTATTTTAATTTCCTAATTTGTTTGTTGATCATTGGTTATTTTTGTCTTTCGTACTCTCAATCCTTAGGTTGAATTCCCCACTGCATGTCCCGTTCCCACTAATTGTTGTACTAATTCTCTATTTGATGTTATTTCTACTAGCATGATTACTTATATGTCCAGGTTTTTATGTGGTGTCTGGTCTTAGCCTTGTCACTACTTCGCCGAGGTTAGGCTCGACACTTACCAGTACATGGGGTCGGTTGTACTGATAATGCACTCTGCACTTCTTGTGCAGATCCAAGTTTAGGTTCGAGCTGAGTTCGAGTTAGAGCTGACACTATTCGTACGGAGACACGAGGTAGATCTGCCGACGTCCGCAGATTCCTGGAGTCTTCTCATTGTAATGCATTTGCTGTTTTATCTAGTTCAAAACAATTACATACATTTTCTTTGAGCCAAATACTTGTAGTAAACTCTTAGTAGGTTGTGAATTGTGACTCCAAACCCTGGGTAGCTAGATATTAGCATTAGTGTTCGTGGTATAGTTTCATTTCTTCATACATTATTTTGGTATCATTTATTGGATAGTATTTGATTTCGTATATGTTTTCAACTATTTTAATTGTTTCGTATTCCGCAAATGTTGGCTTGCCGAGCAATAAAAGCGTTAGGCGCTATCACGCCCTGTTGGGGGGAATTCGGGTCGTGACAAGTTGATATCAAAGCTCTAGGTTGCCTAGGTCTCACAATTCACGAACAAGCTTAGTAGAGTTTGAGGGATCGGTACAGAGACGTCTGTACTTACCTCTCAGAGGCTATAAAGTTAGGAACAAGTTCACTTTTATTCAACTCTGTCGTGCTATTCTTGTTATCCCCATACTGATTGAACTCTTCTATTCTTATTCTCTTGCAGATGGCAAGAACACGTACCTCTTCTTCCGCTGACCAGCAACTGGATCCTCCAGCAGCAGCAACTCCTAGAAGGGGCAGGACTCAGCCTAGTGCTTAGGCAGCAGATCCAGCTGCGGAGCCCCAGATTGAGCTTGATGAGGGGGCTCCAGCTTAGACCGTTCTGGCGGGACCAAATCAGGTCCCAGAGGGGTTTATTGCTACCTTAGTGCTTTAGGATGACTTTGTCCGACTAGTGGGCCTTATGGAGAGTGTAGCCCAGACTGGCGCATTCCCCGTGGCAGCAACCGTATCTCAGACTGGATGAGGGGTCTAGACTTCTGCTATCCACACTCCTGAGCAGGTTACTCCTCAGATTTAGACCTCAGCAGCCAATCCAGTTAGGGTAGCTCAGCCAGTTGCTGCAGCACCGCTTGTTGATATGGAAGCTATGTCCTCAGATGCTTTGTGGAGATTGGACAAGTTTATCAAGCTTTTCCCTGTTCATTTTAGTGGTGCCACTTTAGAGGACCCTCAGGAATATCTTGATAGCTGTCATGAGGTTATTCAAAATATGGGTATTTTGGAGACCAATGGGGTCGATTTCTCTGCTTTTCAGATGACTGGTTCTGCCAAGAAATGGTGGAGAGATTACCTATTGACTAGACCAACTTAGTCACCTACTCTCACTTGGGATAAGTTTTTGCACCTCTTCTTGGAGAGGTTTCTACCCATTACTACTAGAGAGGAGCGTCGTCGTCAGTTTGAGCCTATCCAGCAGGGCAGTATGATTGTTACACAGTATGAGGCCCGTTTCATGGATTTGGCTCATCATGCTACTCTTTTGCTACCCACAAAGAGGGAGAGGGTTAGGAGATTTATTGAGGGCCTTGCTCAGCCTATCAAATTGCAGATGGATAAGGAGACAGTGGAGCGAGATATCCTTCTAGGATGCGGCCAATGTGGACCGACGAGTTGAGGTAGTTCTTGAAGTGGGAGGTCAGGGGTCTGACAAAAGACCTCTCCATTCCGGTGGATTCAGCGGTGCCTCATCTGGAGGTGGGGTTACTTCTGGCAGAGGCCATTCTTCGAGGCCATTTCATTCAGCACTTCAGACGACCTATGGTGCCCCAGGTGGTTGTGGCTCTTACTTGCCTTATTCTGATCAGCCAGCCCTATCAGTGCACCTCCTCTCCAAAGTTTTCAGGGTGATTATATAGGTCGATAGGGTCAGTTTGCCGGCCAGCAGTCTCAGCAGCCGAAGTCTTGTTATACTTATGGTGACCCAAGGCATATTGCTAGATATTGCCCTCGCGCGTCAGATAATTCTCAGTATCAAGGTTCTCGTGCTATAGTTCCAGCACCAGCTGCCCAACCAGCCAGGGGTAGGAGTCAGGTAGCCAGAGGTAGGGGTCAGATTGTTAGGGGTGGAGGCCAGCCCGCTAGAGGTGGAGGCCATCCCGCTAGAGGTGGAGGCCCACCTGTTAGAGGTCATTGTAGAGACGCGGTCCAGGGTGATGGGGCCCAGCCTCGATTGTATGCATTTTTGGATAGACCTGAGGCAGAGTCATCCGATGCTGTTATCACGTGTACCATTTCAGTTTGCAATAGAGATGCTTCAGTTCTGTTTGATCCGGGGTCTACCTACTCTTATGTGTCATCTTATTTTGCTTTGTATTTGGTTGTGCCTCGCGATTCCTTGAGTGTTCCTGTTTATGTGTCTATGCCGGTGGGGGATGCTATTGTTGTAGATCGTGTGTATCGTTCGTGTGTGGTCGTTATTGAGGGTCTTAAAACTAGTGTGGACCTTTTGCTTCTTGACATGGTTGATTTTGATGTCATATTGGGTATGGATTGTCTATCGCCTTATTATGCCATCTTGGACTGTCACGCCAAGACAATGACCTTAGCTTTGCCAGGGTTGCCTCGATTAAAGTGGAAAGGGGCTCCTGGTCATTCATCCAGCAGGGTTATTTCTTATACCAAGGCTCGTCGCATGGTCGAGAAGTGGTGTTTGGCTTATTTGGCTCATATTCGTGATTCTAATGCTGAGGTTCTTTCTATAGATTCGGTGCCTATTGTTCGTGAGTGTCCCGAGGTGTTTCTTGGAGACTTGCTGGGGATGCCACCCGACAAGTATATTGATTTTTTCATTGATGTGGCTCCGAGCACTCAACCCATTTCTATTCCTCCATACCTGATGACCCCACCAGAATTGAAAGAATAGTTGCAAGACTTTCTTGATAAGGGCTTCATTAGACCTAGTGTGTCGCCCTGGGGAGCACCAGTTTTGTTCGTGAAGATGAAGGATGGATCGATGAGGATGTGTATAGATTACCGACAGTTTAACAAAGTTACTATTAAGAATAAGTATCTGTTGCCGATAATTGATGACTTTTTTTATCATCTTCAGGGTGCCAAGGTGTTTTCAAAGATCGATTTGAGATCGACTTACCATCAATTAAAGATTAGGGCATCCGATATCCCTAAGACAACTTTCCGGATTAGGTATGGGCACTATGAATTTTCGGTGATGTCTTTTGGTTTGACTAATGCCCCCGCATCATTTATGGACTTGATGAATCAGGTTTTCAAGACTTATCTGGATTCATTCGTAATTGTGTTTATTGATGACATTCTGATATACTCCCGCAGCCAGGAGGAGCATGAGAAGCACCTCCGGATAGCACTCCAGACTTTGAGGGATAGTCAGTTGTATGCTAAATTTTCAAAATGCGAGTTCTGGTTGGATTCAGTAGCTTTCTTGGGTCACATCGTATCAGCAGAGGGTATTCGGGTAGATCTTAAGAAGATAGAGGTAGTCAGGATTTGGCGTAGACCCACTTCAGCCACGAAAATCAGGAGTTTCTTGGGTTTGGCGGGTTATTACCGTTGGTTTGTGGAGGGGTTTTCATCTATAGCAGCCTCTATGACCAGGTTGACTCAGAAAGGTGCCCCATTCAAATGGTCGGAAGAGTGTGAGGCGAGCTTTCAGAAGCTTAAGACATCCTTGACTTCATCACCGGTGTTGGTGTTACCATCAGGTTCAGGATCTTTCACGGTATATTGTGATGCCTCCCGTGTAGGGATCGAAGCGGTATTCATGCAGGAAGGTAGGGTGATTGCATATGCGTCTCGGAAGTTGAAGGTTCATGAGTAGAATTATTATGTCCATGACTTAGAGTTGGCAGCCATTTTTCACGCGTTGAAGATTTGGAGGCACTATCTTTATGGCGTGCCGTGTGAGGTTTTCACGGATCATCGCAACCTTCAGTACTTGTTCAAGCAAAAGGATCTTAATTTGAGGCAGAGGAGATGGTTAGAGATATTGAAGGACTACGATATTGTACCATATGGGGAAAGCCAATGTGGTGTCCGATGCATTGAGTAGGAAGGCAGTGATTATGGGCAGCCTTGCATTCCTTCCGTTCGGCGAGATACCGCTAGCTTCAGATATTAAGACTTTGGCCAATCAGTTCGTGAGGTCTGATATTTCGCCCAGTCGTGTCTTAACTTGTACAGTCGCTCGGTCTTCCTTATTCAAGCGTATCATATATCGACAGAATGATGACCCTCACTTGATAGTCCTTAGGGACACAGTTCAGCACAGTGGTGCCAAGTAGGTTACAACTGGAGATGACGATATTTTGAGGATGCAGGGTCGAGTGTGTGTGCCTAATGTAGATGGGCTTCGTGGCTTAATTCTTGAGGAGGCCCATATTTCAAAGTATTTTATTCACCCGGGTGCTGCCAAGATATACCAGGACTTGCGGCAACACTATTGGTGGCGAAGGATGAAAAAGGATATTGTTGCTTATGTGGCTCGATGCTTGAATTTTCAACATGTGAAGTATGAGCATCAGAGACCCGGTGGTTTGCTCCAGCCGATAGAGATTCCTGAGTGGAAGTGTGAGCGTATCACTATGGACTTTGTTGTTGGACTCCCACGAAATCAGAGGAAGTTCGACGTCGTTTGGGTTATTGTGGATAGGCTGACTAAATCAACACATTTCATTCCAGTGGCAAGTACTTATACTTCGGAACAGTTAGCAGAGATATATATTCGATAGATTGTTCGCCTTCACGGTGTGCCCGTGTCTATCATTTCTGATCGGGGTACGCAGTTTACCTCGCACTTTTGGAGGGCAGTTCAGTGTGAGTTGGGTACACAAATTGAGTTGAGCACAACATTCCATCCTCAGATGGACGAGTAGTCCGAGCGTACTATTCAGATCTTGGAGGACATGCTCCGCGCTTGTGTTATTGACTCCGGAGGTTCTTGGGACCAGTTCTTTCCGTTAGCAGAGTTTGCCCACAATAACAACTACTAGTCGAGCATTCAGATGGCTCCCTATGAGGCATTATATGGTAGATGGTGCAGGTCGCCAGTTGGAAGGTTTGAGCCGGGAGAGGCTCGGTTGTTGGGTATAGACTTAGTTCAGAAGGCCTTGGACAAGGTCAAGATTATACAAGATCGCCTTCGTGCGGCTCTGTCCAGGCAATAGAGTAATGCCGACCGTAAAGTTTGTGATGTAGCATTCATGGTCGGAGAGAGGGTATTACTTCAGGTATCGCCCATGAAGGGTGTTATGAGATTTGGGAAGAAGGGCAAGTTGAGCCCTAGGTATATCGGGCCATTCGAGATTCTCGAGAGAATGGGGGAGGTGGCCTATAGACTTGCGTTGCCTCCAGGGTTATCGTCAGTTCATCAAGTATTCCATGTAACTATGCTCCAAAAATATCATGGTGACCCGTCCCACGTGTTAGATTTAAGCTATGTCCAATTGGACAAGAATTTAACTTATGAGGAGAAGCCAGTAGCCATTCTAGACCGGCAGGTTTGTCAGTTGATGTCAAAGAGTTACCCTTAAGTTTGAGTGCAGTGGAGAGGTCAGCCTGTTGAGGCAGCTACTTGGCAGTTCGAGTCGGATGTGCGGAGTAGATATCCTCATTTGTTCGCCAGTTCAGGTACTTTTCTATGTCTGTTCGAGAACCAACGTTTGTTTTAGAGGTGGAGATTGTGATGATCCAAAGGGGTCATCTTATGAACTAAAACTCTATTCCGGGCTCGTTAGCCTTAAAAATATTATTTTTATTCACCTCAATTTTCATGCACAGTCTGGGCGTGAATCCAGAAAGTTTTTATGTGAAAATATATGAAATAATAATATTTGAGAGTTAAAGCTGATTTTTAGTTGACTTCAGTCAACCTTTTGAGTAAACGGACCCGGGCCCGTGTTCTGACAGTTCCAGGAGGTCCGTAGTAAAATATGGGACTTGGGCGTATGTCCGGAATCAAATTCCGAAGTCCCTAGCTCGAGAAGTGAATTTTTGACGAAAATTGTTAGACTGAAATTTAAAGGAATTAAAGAAATTAATTATTGTTTGAACTCGTTGGTATCGGGCCCATATTTTGGTTTAGAGCCCGGTACAGGTTTACTATAATGTTTAACTCATATCTGTGAAATTTAGTGAGAATCAGAGTTGATTTGACGTGATTCAGACGTCCGGTTGAGAAGATAGTAATTTTGAAGTGTTCTTGAGAAAATCATGAGTTTTGATGATAAATCCGTAGTTTTAGGTGTTATTTTGATGATTGATCGCACGAGCAAGTTTGTATGATGTTTTTATACTTGCGTGCATGTTTGGTTTGGAGCCCCGAAGGCTCGGGTGAGTTTCAGATGGGCTACAGAGTGTTTAGAACTTAGAAAAATATAGCTGGTGTGTCTGGTGTCTGTTGCAGGCCTCGGATCTCGCAATTGCGAGATCAGGCTTCGCAAATGCGAAGTAGGCAGGTTTGGCATTTGCGAGGGATGAATCGCAATTGTGAAGAAGCCCTTGCCAGCTTGTTCTCGCATTTGCGAGGCCTTCTTCCACTACCAGAAAATATGCCTATGGCAACGGGTCGAAAACCGTTGCAATAGGTAACAAAACCGTTGTAAAAGAGTTATTGCAACGGTTTTACGTCCGTTCCATCAGGTCGCGTGCCGATAGATCTGTTGCAACGGTTTCGTGCAACGGTTGTAGGGCCGTTGCAATAAGCATATCTGTTGCAACGGTTTTGAAAGCGACGCCATTTGCCTACCTATTGCAACGATTTTCTAGTCAAATGGAACAGTTCAAAAACGTTGTTGTATCGTTTTGTGCAATAATTATTGAGGCTATTGCAACGGTTTCCTAAGCTATGGCAACGGTATTAAGAACTATTGGAACTGCTATTTGGAGCTACTGCAATGGTTACTAGGAGCTATTACAACGGTTTTGTGGTCTACTATATTAATTATTACCTATATAATAAATATAAATTGCAAAAATAAAACTTCTCATCGATAAAATCATAATCCAAAACATCGAACTAGTATTATCAATTTATAAAAGCAAATATACAATATTTTTTTGACAATTCAAGAGTTAACATACATAACTTTGCAAAAGTTCTAGAATAGAAGATCCATACAACATGTAAACGTCTAATAACTATCAACCAATACTCTTAAGTAAGGTCTTCACTGCTTTCCGCTACCCTTTGTTCATTTCACACATAAAAAATGACTTATCTTATTTGGTTAAATATAATTAATTATAAATAAAATACTGGGAAAAAAATAAAGTCAATTAAGTACTCAACCCAGCAATATTTTTTCTAGACAGTAAAGGAATTCATTATGCAAGTATGCTTAAAGAATCCTTTAACTGTTACTTGGAATGATGGCCAGAGATATAAAACAACTAAAGCATAAGTCATTCACCTGTAATAGTTCAAAGAGGTTTTCACTTGACTAAGTAATAATAAGAAGCTTCATTTCTCAATACAATTTATTGATCGCTCCAAAACTTAGTGGTCTAAATGTTGAATTACTAACAATCCAAAACTAAACATTGACAGAGGAACATGTAGAATAAAGAAAAAGCATAAAACTAGAAACTAGAAACTACAGTCTTGATATCAAGAAAAAGTGTCCCCTGTAGGAGGAACTACCAAAGCTGATGAAGACAGAATACCATTTTTACTTGTTGTGAACGACCTAAAAGAGATGCTTGGTGCCACTTACTTAAACTTGTTAATTTAGATCAAGCATAGTTGATAGTTTAAGAGTAAATTTCAGCATAATATACTTGAACTAGTATATGTTTTCTTTCAATAGGATAGACTTAAAATATATTCATGCAAAGTTCGACCTTGGCAGTAGATTTCCACAAATCATGATAAGAAGATAAAGTTTTAGAACTGGGTCAATAAATTTGTCACGACCCCAAATCCTAATAGGCCGTGATGGCGCCTATCGTGGAACTAGGCTAGCCGA
>ML517027.1:30953-61497 GCA_005239535.1 Nicotiana rustica | reverse complement strand
TCCGGTTTTAACCGGGCCGGGCCGGGCCGGTTACGGGTCAACCCGGCCCGTTAGACACCCTTACTTCAACCTCGTCATGTAAAATGTTGTTTTGTGCACAAACTTGAAGAATGGCAAAGATAGCGTGTGTAACCAAGTACGCCAAATTGATTCCTGCAATGTTCTTTTCTAAGTTCAAGTTTGTTTACAAGTTCATCTACTCACTCTGATACCAAATTGACAATTTTTAATAGTAAAACTTCACACTAAAAACTCATGCAAATTGCGGTAAAAATTTATTCCCACCGAGTGTTTATCCAAATCTGTCTATGGTTAAATGTGTACGGATTAATCATGATTTAACGATAACCATGTCGATGAAAACATGTGTCATGTATATATTTTTTGGTGTAAACACCTGATGTAGTTAAATTTTTACCCAAATATACTAACATGCTATATCGAATCCTTGCACATATTATCCCGACCAAATGAGAGTCAGAGGAAACAACGAGAAATTTAGCCAAAATCCAAAAGGGCGACAAAACACCGATTTTCTTTAGAAATGGCTTCCTAAACTAGCATACATCCATTTTTTGTTCATTCATGGGTGCTGATTTTCTTGAAACAATAAAATAATGGCTACAAAATTTAACATTTTGAAACTTCAAAATTGGGAAAACAATAGAAATGTCACACACAACTCTTCAGGGAATCGCCGGCACCCTGGAAGAAACAACAAGAGAGAGCAAAGTCAGCTATGAATATGCCAACAAGAGATAAAACTACTGCTGAAGTAGTCGACTCTCCAACCCCTTTGGCACCTCCCAGCGTTGTGACCCCCCAAGCACAGCTTATGATGGATATAATAGCACCAAAAACCCCTGATTTAATCATCGCACTAATAAGGTCCCATGATCTAAGAGCTTTCTGAGCAGAATCCAAGATTATGTTTATGCTAATTCCATAAACACCATCTGCCAACAGCGCGCTAGACGCCATACCAACTGTAAAGCACATTAGGGTCAAAAAAGGTAAGGCAATGCAAGACGCAATCACTCTTGGTGTCACCAAATAATCAACAGGATCTGCACCGAGAACCCTCAACGTGTCAGTCTGCTCAGATACCTGCATGGTGCCCAGTTCCGCAGCAAATGCACTACCGATACGCCCGGCAACTACAATTGACGTGACAACTGGGCTTAGTTCTCTTGAAAAGGCAAGGGCCAATACCCCACCAACAGATCTATTTAACCCTAATCTAGTGAACTCTCTAACAAATTGGATAGTGAAGGCCATGCCAACAAAAGCTGCCGTTAACAGACAGACACCAACCGACTTTGGTCCAACTCTTTCCAACTGTTGAAGAGTATTCCTCCAGTGGACTTTTCCTTTTACGATCCTAATAATAACCTGCCCTGCCAAGATAGGAACTGATAATCCCCTCCATAAGTACCTGGGAGGTGACCACTTACTCAAGAACGTTTCTCCTCCATTTTTCCATTCTTCCACTGTCGACGTGTCCTCTTTAGATGCAGTTGTGTCCTCTTCAGAAACAGACAGACTTGGATGACCATCATTAGAGTTAGGAATCACACAGAATCTTTTCAGTTTGAAAGGTTTTAGAACCTTACGGGTCTGAGCTCCTTGATTAAAGTCAAATCTCTGAGGAAGCCAATTCAAGCTCAAAACTTTTACATTTACATGACTCACCTTATTATAGCTGCCTCTGCAATCCATACAAAGCTAGCGTAAGTCAATCTAAGTGATGCAGTCTAAGTTGAAACTCCACATCAGTACCCATGTGTGGTAAATGGAAGTTGAACATAAACACATCAAGTTGCATGTTATACATTTACAGACACATTATAGAAAGTAAATATACACTTTCACATATAAACACAAAACCAAAAGGCAAAGAGAAAGACCTTCCGAAAAAGTGAAGAGGATAACAATGAGAAGCTGCTTGCATGCTGGTTTTTGAACTAGGTCCCTTTAAGTGAAATCTTTGGTCTTTTAAATCACTCTCAGCACAAGAAGATGACCTGCTTTAAGTACAATGCAGCGTAACATTATCCCCCAAGGCAGTACATAGTTATAGGTAACAAAATTTGCAATAAAGCAAGCAGATGGTGTCAGTAAATCTCTGACATCTGATGTAGAAATCTGAGACCTCAGGACTACAAAGAAGAGCAAGTATCTTCTACGGTCAGCATCATCATATGTCATCAGGAACATCACCAAAATGGAGGGAAGCCCTCCCTGTCAAAGTGGCACCTACACTTGTGGCACATTGGCCCTCTACTAATTCTTGTGGCATTTTGACCTTTAAAGAAATAGAATTTCATCTTCACAAAGATAGTCAAAATTTTTTGACAGGGTAAGCTAATAGGTAACTTCTCAAATGCACTTTGAAGGCATTAATCAATCTAATAGAATCTCATCTTCCAAGTCAACATTTTGGGTAATAAAACCAGATTAATCACTTATGCAGTAACATTCCTTTTGAATGCCTAGATTGTAACCTTTACAGTGATGGCGCGTCGAAAAAGATCTTTCGATCAGAAAAAGGTAAAGCCTTAATCATTCTTTACTAGAATGCTTTTTTCCCTTCAACTAGATAGTCAATTGTAAACGATCGAAACAAAATTAGAGATAAAATTGAGGTAAAATGACAACAAAACCAAGAGGAGATGGGACTTGCTGAAACAAAAATCCTGAACATTCCCATTTCCCACATGATGAGTCTGGTACCAATTCCTACAGATCTACCCCTTTTGCTCAAATATTTCCTCTACTTCATACCAGTAACTCATATATTTCATGGACTACCTTGTACCAAAGTCAAACAAGTTCTCATTTTAACATAAAACAAAAAGAAGGCAAGTGAAACCTGTTTTACACCAATTATTTAGCACTGTAAAATCTCAGTTCATGAACAATACATAAGACCAAGAACTAAAATCCTCTTCACTAAACTCATCTTACTCTATGTTTCACCGATGTGTCCCTACGAAAGCGACCCAAAATCTACTTGAACGAATACATCAGAAAATTCCAGTAAAAATATTCGCAGAAAGTACCATTATTTTTTGCCAGTTTCACCAACATTTAGCATTAGCTCAGCATCAATTCGCATTCGGAACAAAATTAAATTTCCTAATACAACACGAATTTAAAATCATTAAAATCAAGTGCTACAAAACATTTTTTGAAAATTTACCAGCCACAGCAGTTCAATTCACATTTCCAGCCATACTACAATCAGTTCAAGCTAATTTCATTATTCAATTTCGAGAAAACAAGAAACTGTTGAAAGAATATCGAGAAATTGACCTTTTGGGATCCGAATTTGGCAGAGACAGCCTTTTTCTTCTCCACTATGTGTCACATAGAATGGAACGACGCCGTTGCTACCCGCTTCTTTCCGGTCCCCCGAGCAGTTGTGAGTTTTCCCTCTATCAGTCCGTCGGCGATTGCCAGTCTTCCTTTTCCGAATTCTTTTTCCATTGTTCTTTTTTTCTCCTTTATTTTGTTTCTTCTGAAAAGAAAAAGAGAGTAAAAACACTGAGTTAGTCCCTACATTTTGTTGTAATTTCATTTTGGTACTACGTTTTTAATTAAGTTTATTATCAACCTCCACAGGTTAATAAATTGAATCTATATATCTATATCTATATAAATCTATATCTTATATATCTATATATAAATATAAAACTGGAAATTGGCCAGCTGATCTGGCATCCTTATAAGGCCAACTTTCATATTTATTTTTTTTTAAAAGATTTTCCTCTAATTTTAGTACCCAAAAATCAATTACTACCTAAAATTAATAACGAAATAGACGGAACTTATGGATGAGAAGATTTCAGTTATGAAATATAAAGAGAGAGTAATTAATTGTGGGAATTAACAATATAATGTCATATCAGTTGCCATATAGAATATAAATAGAGAGTAATTAATTGTGGGAATTAACAATATAATATCATATCAGTTGCCTTACCGATTCGTATTAATTTATTATTTATGGTGCAAATAAAGAAAGTAATGAAATTTTTTATAACCCCCGCATAGCATGTTCACCCGTATCTACCCGCCTCGCAACTGCTGTTAAAAAAAAAATTTAATATCTCAAAAAGAATATTCAAATTGATGTCTAGATTTATTTTTTTAACGAGTCTCTATTAGACCAATTAGTTAAATATATTTTAATATCTATAACTGAAAATTATAACATATTCTTTATACTTTATTAGCCATGATTAATAATCCTTATTATAATATTATAACAAACCTTTGATTAGTATTTATAACCTTTAAATTCTTTTTGAAACTACTGCCGTTATCAATAGCCTTGAATGGCTTTAAAAAGTTACAAAACGTTAAAGAATTTTCTCTGTGACAGTCATTAGCCTTTCATTATTTGTTAGGCCTTTAATCTTATATTCGTCGGAGCTTTAAGCTAGCCATATGATGAGATGGTTGTTTTCTTATCTACATATTTCAAGTTTTTTCTTTTCTTTGAGGTGTGGAAAAGATAAAATATTTCTTCTCCTTTTTTTTTTGTGCTGGATTTTCTTTTATATATTTTTTGTTGTTTCTGCTCTTAGTTATACTAGAAGAGCTTGTTGAATTCTGGGGGATACGCCTAAAATATTCATCTCGATGTGGGCGAAATATCCTTAAGGACACTGTCTTTGACGTGCCTCAAGCTAAATCTTTTATTCTCCATAATCATCTAATTTACAACAATAAAAAATAAAGGAGAAGAAATATTTTATTTTTTCCACACCTCAAAAAAAAAAAAAACTTGAAATATATAGATAAGAAAACAACCATCTCATCAGATGGCTAGCTTAAAGCTCCAACGTATATAACATTAAAAGCCTAACAAATAATGAAAGGCTAATGACTATTACGAAGAAAATTCTTTAACCTTTTGTAACTTTTCAAAGCCATTTAAGACTATTGATAACGGCAGTGATTTCAAAAAGAATTTAAAGGCTGTGAATGCTAATCAAAGGTTTGTTATAATATAATAATAATGATTATTAATCATGGCTAGTAAAGTATAAAGAATATGTTATAATTTTCCGTTATATATATTAGAATATATTTAATTGATTGGTCTAATAAAGACTCATTAAAAGAATGAATTTGGACATCAATTTAAATATTCTTTTTGAGATATTAAAATATTATTATTTTTTAAAAATGCCCCACTAACTCAAAAAGAATATTATAATGAAATAAAAAATTTCGCTGGGTTTTCACAAAGGAGCATAATGCGTCGAATCTGGTGTCTCTTGGATTATGTACCAGACCTAGATAAAATAAGATTAAACTTACAGAACAATTGGTGAAGTTTAGAACATCTATGAACCAAGAATTCTTTTGTAAGTTTAGTGTCTTATCTATCACATTATACCTGCACATACTTTGTTGTTTGTCGCAGTTTTGCGCTAATAGGCCATGCGCGCGCCTGGTTTTCATGAGTGCTCTAGAAAGTTTTTGCCATAAATTTTATAGGAGCGGCCTCACTCCACACTCATATAGGTCCATCCATCAAGTATATTCTGCAGTGCAATACACCACCTAAAATTAGGGTATGGATTAGATTAAGAGTTTAATAACTCAGCCTCCTATTCCTTGCGGTCTTGCACAATATACACACACCATAGTAAGTGACATAATTTAATAGTGCACATTTTATCAACTAATGACTTGTTATTAACCATATGAACCTACTTCATGGGATCTCCAGTCACATATGTTGAGTTACCATCATTGTTGATGTAACTCAAATTGGCAACAGTCTCATTCCCCTTGATGTTTCAGATATTAATTTTCTTCCCAAAGGTTTAATCAGTGGATCGGCCAAATTCACTTCTAACTTCACATAATCTATGAAAATAATTCCATCTTTCAGCATCTGCTTTATCACATTATGTGTCACGACCTAAAATCTACCCCGTCGTGATGGCGCCTATCGTGAAACTAGGCAAGCCTAAATCCAACCTTTTCTTTCATTTCAGTAAAACACCCTTTTAGATTTAATAGCGAAATGGTTTAACATAAATATAAGCCAAATTTTTTAAACACAAAGTCACCCCAAAATACAATACAACTGCCATAATAATCGGGGCGTCACTGAGTATATGAGCGTCTACAAATACCGTACATAGTCCACAAAATGTCTATAAACTTAAATATCAAAGTAAATGAACTAAGGAAGAGAATATCGAGGTCCGCGAACGTGATGCAGCTACCTCAATAGTCTCCAACTCCAATGTAGAGAATTAGCAGCAACCGCCGTGTCCAGAGATGCCTGGATCTACACACAAGGTGCATGGAGTAACGTGAGTACACCAACTCGGTAAGTAACAAGTCCAAACTACGGAGTGAAGATAGTGACGAACTCAACCTCAACAGATATAACAGAACTAAATGCGCAGAATCGTAGGCATGATTTCAAGTCAAGTATACAGTGTAAGACAATGAAGTAAATGTAGGTCTGAACTGTACGTGGTATGTAACTCAGTGTACTCTACACGCTGATGCACATACTGTATGAAATGCACCATATGCTGTCACTCTCAAGTGCTCAACCACTCGGTATTGTATATGGCCATCCGGCCCAGGGAAATCCATCCCGGAACATATATACAACACTGGTTGATAGTCACCCAGTACCGAGGACAAAGGGACAGTCCAACCCTGTGGAGAAATCCATTTCCCGGTATCAAGTATTTCGGACAAATCCATGTCCAGGGAAATCCATCCCTCAAGAATATCATCCGCGCTCACTGGGGGTGTGTTACAGAATCCGGAGGGGCTCTACAACCCAAGCTATCAAAATCATCAATATAACCGCTACGGCGTACAACCCGATCCCATAACTGTCACTCATAACAGGCTCTCAGCCTCACTCAGTCATCAACCTCTCTAGTCTCACCACGGGCTCACAATGTCATGAAAACAACCCAAAACATATTATATGATAAATCAAATAAATTGTCGAGACTGAGATATGATATAAAGATGCATGATCATGATTGAGTATGAAATAATAAATGAAACTATGAGAAGGCTGAAATGGTAGAATATGGTTGATTTGGAAACAAAACCTATCAGTGGATGTGATGCAAGTCAATGAGCAATGTATCCACTGTAAGGTAACTGATGCAACAAATGGGAACCAGATAATGTTATCAGTGGTGTATGCTAGGAACAAAGCCCAGGAGAGAACAAGTTTGTGGAAGGAACTGGAAAGAATGGGGGGATTGATTAAAATGCCATGGATCATAAGTGGGGACTTCAATAATGTTCTGTGTTCAGATGATAGACTGGGGAAACCAGTTAATATGAATGAGATAAAGGAGTTTAAAGAATGCATTGATGCATTACAACTAACTCCTGTGAAGATAAAAGGTTGTTTTTACACTTGGTGTAACAAGCAACAAGCAGCTGACAGAGTATACAGTAGAATAGATTGGATGCTTGGAAACTTTGAATGGATCAGAGAGTATGGACATGTGGAAGCTGATTGTTTGGAACCTGGAGTATCGGATCACTCCCCTATAGTGATCCAGATATGGAAAAGGAAGAATATCTACAACAGACCATTTAAAATGTATATGGTGACAATGGAGAACAGTGAATTCAAACCTATGGTAGAGAATGTATGGAAGCAGAGGAAAAGCTGTGATCCTATGGACAGAATATGGAGAAAATTGCAGGATTTGAAGTTGAAATCAAAAGGATTGAATAATGAGATGATGAGCTATGAGAGAAGATTAAATCAAGTAAGACAGAGGCTAGAATATATACAAAATAGCTTGAAGATCAGTCCATTAAACCAAGACTTGATCGAGGAAGAAAAAATGGCAATGCAGGAATTAGAGAAATGGTGCACAATTGAGGAAAGAATCCTGAGACAGAGGTCGAGAGTGAATTGGATAGACTTTGGAGACTCAAATTCAAAGTATTTCTATGCTCAGTTGAAGATGAGAACTAGCAGAAACTCAATATCTTCTGTATACAATGCAGGGGGAATTAGAGTCACAGAACCACAAGAAGTAGAAAAGGAATTTGTTACATTCTTTAAACAACTCATGGGGAAAGACACTGGACTTAAGCCTTATCCAAATGCAAAGATTATCAAGGAAGGAGTTTGCCTATCAAGGGAAAAACAATTGGAGTTAATAAAGGAAGTAACACATGAGGAGATAGATGAAGCAATTAAGGATATGCACCAAATGATAAAGCACCAGGAGTAAATGGATTTCCAGTTGAATATTTTAAATTGCACTGGCAGGAAGTCAAGCAAGATGTATATGAGGCAGTGAGATACTTTTTCAAGACAAGTAAGATGCAGAAAGCTTGGAACTGTACTGCTATAACATTGATTACTAAAGGACCAGCTCCTACGACAGTGAAAGACTATAGGCCAATAGCTTGTTGTACTACCGTGTACAAAATTATTGCAAAACTACTGACCATAAGGATAAATAAGGTAATTGATAGTATCATTGGGAAAACACAGTCAGCATTTATAGAGGGGAGAAGCATAGTGGATAATGTGTTGATCAGTCATGAACTATTAAATGGGTATAACATGAAAAGAGTATCACCAAGGTGCATTCTCAAAGTTGACCTCAAGAAAGCATATGATTCAATTGACTGGTAGTTCTTAAAGCAGATGCTTATAGAGCTTGGGTTTCCTCGGAAATGCATTGGATGGATTATGGAATGTGTGACAACAATGTCATACTCATTGACACTTAATGGAGGGCTTACAAAACCTTTCCCTGCTAGGAAAGGTATTAGGCAAGGGGACCCTATGTCTCCTTACCTATTTGTGATTGCAATGGAATACCTGCAGAGGGAGATGAACACTTTGAAAATGCAGAAGGAGTTCAAGTATCATCCTAAATGCAAGAAGCTGGGAGTAACACATATATGTTTTGCTGACGATTTGTTAATGTTTTGCAGGGGTGAAAAACAATCTATTAGTGCATTGCAGAATGTTTTACAAATTCTCAAAGGCATCAGGCTTGCAAGCAAGTGCAGAGAAAAGCTCAATATATATGGCTAGGGTAAATCAGCAAACTCAAGAAGAGATCACTCAGCTTACTGGATATGTAAAGGGCAGTTTTCCCTTTAAATATTTGGTAGTTCCATTGTCGACTAGGAAGCTGAACATAAACCAATGTATATCCTTGGTTGAGAAGATCACATATAGAATAAGGTGCTGGTCAGCCAGGATGTTGTCATATGCTGGAAGAGTGCAGCTGATAAAGTCAGTTCTATTTGGTGTGCAAACATATTGGGCCCAAATATTCTTAATACCAAAGAAGATCATGAAGATGGTTGAGACTATTTGCAGGACATTTTTGTGGACTGGATCAACTGAAGGCTCTAGGAAAGCTCTAATAGCATGGGACATAATATGTCAACCTAAAGTAGCAGGGGGATTAAATGTGATCAACATGAAGACACGGAACAAAGCTGCAGTGATGAAGCACTTATGGGCATTGACTATGTAGAAGGATGCACTGTGGATTAGATGGGCTCATACATACTACATAAAGAATAGAAGAATTGAAGACACTAATACACCCAAAACTGCAGCATGGGTGGTGAGGAAGATAATTGAAATGAAAAAAGATGTACTGAAGATGAGGACAAATCACAATGACATTGCAACAATTCTGAAAGAATTTGAGAGACAAGGCAGATTCCAAATAAAAAAGGCATATGTGTAGCTACAGCCTCAATTCAGTAAAGTGGACTGGAAAAGCATACACATGCACTCACAAATTCATCCAAGGTTTAAGTTTCATTTATGGTTAGCTATCAATCAGAGGTTAGCAACTGTAGATAGGCTCACAAAATTTGGCATACAAGTGCAAGTAGAATGTGCTTTCTGTGGACAGTATGACGAAACTTTTGAACATTTGTTTTTTAATTATCAATATACAAAGACAGTGTAGGAAAGAATGCTGAATGACTAGGACATATAAGGCAGATATAAGGCTGGATGCAAGAAGTGAGCTGGATCAATAGTATGGCAAAGAAGAAGGACTGTGTAGCAGAGATGACCACGACAGTATTTGCAATGGTTGTGTACTGCATATGGCGCGAAAGGAATTTGCTCAGATTTGGCAAAGGGAAATATGATGCTGACAGATTATGCAAGGAAATTGCAATGAATATACATATACAGGGAAGGAAGAAGATCAAATGGAGTCAAGGATTGGCAAATGTAAATAACATGCCTTAGTATAGAATAGAATGATAATTAGTATAGATATACATGTATTGATATGAGAGATTAACGGTCAACGTTAATCTAGTTTTGTAATGTCTTTTTTGATGGAATAAAAGTAAATTTTCGTCAAAAAAAAAATAAAAAATAAAAAATAAAATAAATGAAACTAATGTGGTGACAATAATACCGGCACAAGGACTGAACACGATATCTAGCATGGTTTACAGCTCAACTAACAGGATAGAGTCACTAAACGGTGCCATGGAATCATCCAGGCCAAAATTCTCATGGTGCCCGCTCACACGACCGCCACTTGGCATTTACTTCACCTCAATACTAATCACATAACATGTAGTTCGGGGTTTCGAACCCTTAGAACCAAGTTTGGAAGCGTTACTTACCTCAAACCAAGCCAAATCCTACTCTGGGATGCCCTTGCCTCTTGATTCGGCCTCCAAATTCTCCGAATCTATTCACAACTAGTACAATACCATCAATATACGCTAAAGGAATGAATTTCACAAGAAAAACTACCAAATTAGACCAAAAATCCGAAATTGGTTCAAAGTTGGGCCCCCGGGTCCACGTCTCGAAATCCGACAAAATTACAAAACTTGAAAGCCCATTCGCTCACGAGTCCATACCAATGAAATTTATCAAAATCCGACCTCATTTGGTCCCTCAAAACCCCAAATCAACTCTCCAAAATCCCAAGCACTAACCCTTCATTTTTACCCCTAATTTCCACTAATTAATTGATAAAACAACGGAGAAACACCATAGATAGGAGTATTGAGCTCAAGCAACTTACCCCACTGAAAACCCTTGAATCTCCCTAAAAATCGCTCCAAAAGCTCCAAAAACCGATTTGAAAATGGTGGAAATGACCCAAAATTCGTGAAGTGTTCTATTTATAGTTTCTGCCCAGGTCTTTCGCACCTGTGGTCCAAAATTCGCACCTGCGGTCTCGCTTCTGCGGAAAATCATCCGCACATGGAGAAAATCACTTACGTCCTTCATCCACACATATGCCCCAGGTTCCGCACCTGCGCACATCCTTCCGCTTCTGCGAATCTGGCCATTCTCCCTTCTTCCACATCTGCGCTCTAGGTCTCGCACCTGTGGGCTCGCAGATGCGACATCTCCTACACACCTGCGGCTCCCTATCCGCAGGTGCGGAAAACACCAACAACCTCAAACACCAGCAGATCAGCTATCTCCCAACACCGAAAATTGATCTGTTAACCACCCGAAACACACCCGAGGCCCTTGGGACCCCAACCAACCATACCAATTAGTCAAATAACCCCATACAAACTTTGTCAAACCTTAGAATCACTCAAAACAACATCAAAACACAAAATTACCCTCGGATTCAAGCCTAAGAACTTCTAAACTTCCGAATTCCGCAAACGACGCCGAAACCTATCAAACTACGTCAGAATGACCTCAAATTTTGCGCACACCAATTGACACTACGAACTTACTCCAACTTCTGGGATTCCATTCCGACCCCGCTATCTAATTTTTCATTGCCGACCAAAATCGTCAAATTTCCAACTTTCGTCAATTCAAGCCTAATTCTATCACGGACCTCCAAATTACATTCCGGACGCGCTCCTAAGTACAAAATCACCTAACGGAGCTAATCGAACCATAAAAATTCAAATCCGATATCGTTTACACATAAGTCAACATCCGGTTGACTTTTCCAACTTAAGCTTCTAAATAGGAGACTAAGTGTCTCATTCCACTCCGAAACCACTCCGCACCCGAACCAACTAACCCGGTATAATATAATATATCTGAATAACACATAAAGAAGCAGAAATGGGGGAAATAGGGCTATAACTCTCGAAATGACCGGTCGGGTCGTTAAATCCTCCCCCTCTTAAAACAAGCGTTCGTCCTCGAACGGGTCTAGAAACATACCTGGAGTCACAAATAGGTGTGTATATATTCTCTGCATCTCTCGCTCAGTCTACCAAGTGGCCTCCTCCACAGGCTGACCTCTCCACTGCACCTTCACCGAAGCTATGTCCTTTGACCTCAACTTTTGAACCTGCCAATCCAAAATAGCCACTGGCTCCACATCATAAGTCATATCACCCTCCAACTGAACCGTGTTGAAGTCCAAAACATGGGACGGATCGCCAACATACTTCCGGATCATGGAAACATGAAATACCGGGTGCTCACTCAACAATCTAGGTGGAAAGGCAAGCTTATAAGCCACCTCCCCTATCCTCAGAAGCACCTCAAAAGGCCCAATGAAACGGGGGCTCAACTTGACCCTCTTCCCAAACCTCATAACACCCTTCATGGGTGACACCTTCAGCAAAACCTTCTCCCCAACCATAAAAGACACATCACGGACCTTCCTATCCGCATAGCTCTTCTACCTAGACTGCACCGTGCAAAGCCGCTCCTGAATCAATTTCACCTTATCCAATGCATCCTTGACTAAGTTTGTACTCAAGAGCCTTGCCTCACCCGGCTCAAATCGTCCTACCAGAGATCTACACCTCCTCGAATACAAAGCCTCGTACGGAGTCATCTGAATACTCGACTGATAATTGTTGTTATATGCAAACTCCGCAAACGGCAGAAACTGGTCCCATGAACCCCCAAAGGCAATAACACAAGCGCACAACATGTCCTCCATTATCTGAATAGTGCGGGACTGCATGTCCGTCTGAGGGTGAAAAGCTATGCTCAACTCAACCTGAGTACCCAACTCTCGTTGCACGGTTCTCTAAAACTGCGATGTAAATTGAGTACCTCTATCTGAAATGATGGAAACTGGGATACCATGCAGGCGAATAATCTCAAGAATATAAATGAAGTGTAAGTAGTACCAATCGGAATGAAGTGCGCGGACTTGGTCATCCAATCCACAATGACCCAAATAGCATCGAACTTCCTCGAAGTCCGTGGGAGCCCAACTACAAAGTCCATGGTGATCCCCTCTGTCACGACCCAAATTTCCCTCTGTTGGGTATCGTGATGGCACCTAGTCTTAAGGACTAGGTAAGCCTAATATTCATGGAATAAAAACAATAATAGTAAAATCTAATATTTCTCTAAAATAATATTCTTTATACATTGCATATTCCCAAAACCCGGTAGTACAAGTCATAAGCTTTATAGAGTTTACTACAACTTCTAATTACAATTGTTTGGAAGTAAGAAAAAATAGTGTAAATGCAAAATAGGAAGGTGACTCTGAAGCCTGCGAGCGCAACGACAGGTTTACCTTGAGTCTCCTCGGCAAGAGTCTGCACAGCTACTAACGATCAATACCTGGATCTGCACCATAATGTGCAAAAGAGTAGTATGAGCACACCACATCGGTGCCAAGTAAGTATCAAGACTAACCTCGGTGAAGTAGTGAAGAGGACTAGTCAAGACACTCACTTGTCTAATAAACTGGAGAAGTATCAATATAGGAATAAAGGGAATAAAATGATATACACATAAAGGCCACGCTATATAGCTAACAATACAGTAAATTCGATAAAGAAGGAAAACAATAAGTATCAGCGGAAACCATGAAACAACACAAAGATTGAATAGAACGCAAACAAATCTAGAATGTAAATATATATCACAGACAAATAATGTCTCAACAACTTCAACCCTTTATCAAATTCGTAGTCATTTACACGAGGTTCTGAACCTCGGACAAACAACCATTTACGGGTCCCAATATTCGAACCCTAACACTTGGCATCTTGCGCCCTCATTCGAGTACTAACTGCACGGACGGCTCACGTGCCAATTGGGTCATTTACACCCATTCCGTAAGTACAACAAGAGTGTCTATACTTGACAACAATAAAGAACCCTAAATCCATTAATAGAACTTAACTACGTGTATGCTTATGCAGGTGTCCTAACATGATTCAACAATAAATAAGCATAAGGGAAGAAAAGGGCAACATGTACATTGTCATCTCAAAAATTTCCACCCAAATAAACTCACGTAGTAAGTGTTCCAGTACACAAAACAACAAGGAATGCCCCCAGGCCAACACAAGTATCACAAACAATCCTCGACATAGCCCACCTTGTCTCGCCATGTGTGTTATAGTAAAGTATATGCCCGCCTTGTTTTGCCACATGTGCATAAACATGTTCCCACCTTGTCTCGCCACATTCGCAACCCACACACACACACATATATATATATATATATCGCCTTGTCATGCTGCATGTGCAGTATCGATAGAAAACACGGCACGACAGAAACCTCGTGCAAACCCCATATCAGCAATCGCACGGCAGAAACCTTGTGCATCACAATAACCACAACCGCACGACAGAAACCTTGTGCATCACCATAACAAGTACAACAACAACAACAATTGACAATAATACAAGATACGATAGAATACATCAATTCAAGAACCTTTGATCACAAGAAAAGCAAGGCTAGTTCACGATGAATAAGCACAACAAAGAATACTAGGCATAATAAGGACATCTCAACAAGGAAGAAAAATGACGTATAAGAGTCGTACCCGAATTCACGGTTCAACAACAAGAAAACTCACACAAATCCAATAACTCCATATAAGGGCAAGTCACTAAGGTATAGAATATATAAACTTCTTTTAAGGTTGAGCAGTTACGAGGATATTTAAAAATTTTCACTTAAGGACAAGCAACATGAAATAATCATAACTTCAGTTAAGACCAAAACAATTATAGGATGGGATGAAGATGATTACAATTTGAGATAAGCAGTTAAGAGGACCTAGCATGACAGTAAAAGGAGTAAAATCTCCAGATAAGTCAATTAGGAGTCAGATAGGTAAGAGGAGTAAAACCAAAAGTAAGAAATTCTACATCTAAGAAAATAAAAATGAAACTAGAAATTTGGAAATTCAATCATGCCAAGGACAATTCATACTCGGCGAATATAAGGACCTAAGATTCCTAAAGGGTCAATTTTCCGCAAATAAGTTCGATCACGCACTCGTCACCTCGCGTACACGGACTACAATCAATATAGAATACTCAAATCCTAAGGGGTAATTCCCCCACACAAGGTTAGGTAAGATACTTACCTCAAAGACGACAACTCGGTACTCTGAAATGGACTTCTCGGGTGAAAAGGCCTACGGACGACTCAAAACCAACTAGAACAACTTCAAAACATGCATAAAACTTATAAGAAACTATTTCAGATAATAAAGTCTACATCTTTAACAAATTCTAAAAATAAGTCCAAAAGTCGACCCCGGGTCTGCACCTCGGAACCTGACAAATTTTACAAAAATCCGATTACCCATTCCAATATGAGTTCAACCATACAAAATTTATCAAATTCCGATACCATTTGGTCTCTAAAATCACGATTTTTCATTTTAGAAATTTTTCTTCAAAAACCAACATTTTCCTCAACTCAAAACACAAATTAAATGATGAAAATAAAGATAAAATTATGGAATATATTTAATTCTAGTCGAAGAACACTTACCCAATCGAATTTCATGAAAAACTCACAAAAAATCGCCAAGAACCGAGCTCTAGAAGTCAAAATGTGATGAAAATGGCCTAACCCTCAATTTTGGAATATAATCTGCCTGCCCAGATTTTTAAGCATTGCGATCGCGTAGAGGAAAATAATTACTGGCCTAAAATGTGCTATGTGATCGCGTAAGGACTGATGTGATCGCATAGAAGGAAAATATTTACTGACCAAAAAATGTGCTATGCGATCGCGTGTGGAATGATGCGATCACATAGAAGGAAAATGTTTACTGACCAAAAATGTGATATGCGATCGCGTGTGGAGTGATGCGATCGCATATAAGGAAAATGTTTGCTGTCCAAAAATGTGCTATGCGATCACATATGAAATGATGCGATCGCGAAGAGTAAAAATTGGGCGGGTCACAGAACACTATGCGATCGCGTATATTCCTATGCGATCGCATAGAAGAAAAATCAGAAGACAGAACCAGCAGTGAAGAATAGAAGAAAATTGACCCGAAGCCCATCCGAAACACACCCAAGTCCCCGTCTAATCACACAAACAAGTCATATAACCTAACACGGACTCGTTCGACATCACATAAAACAATGCCGAAACGACGAATCAAACCAAAAATCAAACTTATAAATTTTCAAATCTTCAAATATCAAAACGCGTGCCGAAACCTATCAATTCTACTCGGAATGATGCCAAAGTTTGCATACAATTAATAAATGACACAACGGACCTACAGCCACTCTCGAAATTCCATTCCGATCCCGATATCAAAATTTCACCTATCGGCCGAAATCGTCGAAATTCTAACTTTAGCTGAATTACCTCAAATTACTCTACGGACCTTCAAAACCAATTCCGGGTGCGCGCCTAAGTCCAAAATCATCGTACAAAGTTGTTGGAATCACCCAAAACTCATTCCGAGGCCGTTTACTCAAAAGTCATACCTCCGGTCAACTTCCATCACTTAAGCTTTAAAAATTGAAATTTTCCTTCCAATTCGACTCTGGATTATCCGGTAACTGAATCCAAGAACGCATGCAGGTAGATATACACAATGTGAATTTGTTCAAGACCTTAAACCACCGAACGGAGCTTAAATTCCCAAAACGACCAGTCGGGTCATTACATTCTCCCCCTCTTAAGACAAATGTCCGTCCTCGAACGTGCTAAGATTCACTTCGAACTCATCCAATCACTGAATGCACACTCCCAACACACACCCGCGGGTGATCCCACGTCACCCCAACCTACATAAGTCTAATGACGCCATCACAACTGCAATTTAGCCTTCCTATCACCACTGATAAGCCGCATACCTCAATTTCTCACCTTCTACTCATTTCCAAAAGACCCGATTCTAAATCCATATCCGACATCAGCCTCAACCAGCTGCATCAACTCATGACTACACCCACAAGGTATGACCACACAATATAGCACACCACACATAGGCTCATAATAACACTTTGGATCACAATTACTGCGTGAAATCAATCTAGCACTGGCGATTAGCCTCACATCTGAAAGAACTCTGTTTCCAAGCCCATAATACTGATAACGATGAAATAAACACGAAGACTTCATTATTAGACATCCGAATCACCAGGACACAACTAACACCACTGGGCACACATCCCTCAAGATGGAACTCAGGGAACACATAACGAAAATGATTGAATATGAAAAGAAAAACACATAAGGAAACTATCAAACAAGCCCGACAGGCACAATCCCTCTATCAATACTAACCTACATAACAAAATAACAAGGAAGGAGTTAAAGCAAATGAACAATCATAAGGATCCCATCCTGATATAACTTCCACCGGTGTACCCAGCCCGGTTCACCCATATTGAACCACAAAATATCACGAGGGTCTCGCCCTCAACTCTAAATCACATACCGAATATATATCATACCAATTGGAATCTCCTACTGACTCGTCTTGGCTAATAAAATCATAACTCTCACTTAACTCACATCTCGATGGAGTATCAATTCACAGCCCGTAACCAAAATATTTAGGAAAAATCACATAAAGATTACCATGATGAACAACAGGGACTCACTTCTAGTCTCACCACTATCAATGATGAATAAAACAACGATAGACACGGACTACTACTCATAGAATCTCCCAACAGGATCAAACACAAAAATAGAGTTCAAAGCATGAAACTCACTCATAAATAAAGCAACAAATAAGGGAAACTCGTCCCGACCAACAAACTATAGTGAATTACAAATGGTGTCCCTCTGTAACAAGTCAAAACATACTTGTACTGTAACATCTGGCTCAACGGCCTCCAGCCTACTATACGAAACACATCAACGAGTCGGGCCTCCCCCTCTTGGGCGCCCTCTACTCACCTGAATGCCCCGTGTGTAACACATTTGCCCGAACCCTGGGACAAAATCTCACCTTGTGGCTGATATCTCCACACTCAAAACAACCTCTCTACTGAAGTGGCTATGGAAACTGTGCGTTACGAGTACTCTGAGGCCCATGAGTACCTGAAACTCCATGCAAAGCCGGTAATGCAAATTGAATTGGCTGACCCATAAAACCTCTACCGTGTTGTACCCTGCCTCCATAGTAAGGCCCAGTAGATCTCTCTGGCCTACGAGGCCTCCTCACCTCTTTTCCCTCTCTCTCCTGACCTCGTCTGTCCTCCCTCTCATAGCCCCGCCTGACATCTCTCTCATAGTCCCACATGTCATCTCTCTCATGATCCAGCATGCCCTCAACCCTGCGAGCAATCCCTACCACCTGCTGAAATGAAACATCTGACTCTAAATCCCGAGCCATGTTGAACCGAATATCATGCCTGAGGCCCTTAATGAATCTACGAACACGCTCTCTAACTGTAGCAACCAAAGCAAGTGCGTGCCTGGCCAAATCACTGAATCTGACGGCATACTCTGATACTGACATAGTGCCCTGGCGCAGCCGCTCAAGCTCCACGCGCCATGTATCTCGGAGAGACTAAGGTACAAACTCGCTCAAGAACATCTATGAAAACTGACCCTATGTAAGTGAAGCTGACTCAGCCGGGCTACCCAACTCATATGCCCTCCACCACTGATAAGCCGCTCCCCTGAGCTGAAATGTAATGAAAGCAACCCCGCGCATCTCCACAATACCCATAGTACGAATAATGCGGTGACACTCCTCCAAGAAACTCTGGGCATCATCTATCGCCAATCCACTGAAGGTAGGAGGGTGGTACTTCTTGTACCTCTCAAGTCTAAGTTGTTCTTCCTCATATGCTGCTGCCCTAGCCACGGGCGGAACCGGGACCACAGGTCGTGCTGCCATGACACCTGGAACCTGACCAACATGATCTCGCTGCTTTGGAGTGTGGGCGACGGGAGTCTGAGCTCCTCCTCTGCTCTGTGAGGTAGCTGGTGCACCCGGAATCAACCCTGCCCGAGTCAAGGTACCAATCATATCCCAGAACTGTGCCAAGGTCTCCTAAAGTCCGGGTGTAACAACAGGCGCCTCCGGTGCCTGTCCACCAACTGGAACTGCTGGCGGCTTCTCAACGGCTACTCTGGTAGGTGCTCTAGATGCGACACGTGCCCCTCGTCGGCCTCTGCCTCTACCTCTGCCCCTGGCGGCATCTTCTCCGGGGGTAACATCCTCAGGATCTGCAGCTCGCGTCCTCACCATATGTGAGAGAATGGAATGATAATTTCAAACTTCAAGATCAATGAACTCGCACGATAGGAATGAAGGAATTGAAGTTATACTAATAGTCCTTTAGCCTCTCGAAGATAAGTACATACGTCTTCGTACCGATCCGCAAGACTCTACTAAACTCGCTTATGACTCGTAGCACCTATGAACCTAGAGATCTGATACCAACTTGTCACAACCCAAATATCCCTTCGTTTGGTATCGTGATGGCACCTAGTCTTATGACTAGGTAAGCCTAATATTCATAGAATAACAACAATAATAATAAAATCTAATATTTTTCTAAAATAAATAATTTTTTGTACATTGCATATTCCCAAAACCCGGTAGTACAAGTCATAAGCTTTATAGAGTTTACTACAACTTCTAATTATAACTGTTTGGAAGTAAGCAAAAATAGTGTAAATGCAAAATAGGAAGGTGAGTCCGAAGCCTACGAGCGAAACGACAGGTTTACCTTGAGTCTCCTCGACAAGAGTCCGCACAACAACTAACAATCAATACCTGGATCTGCACAACAATGTGCAGAAGAGTAGTATGAGCACACCACAGCGGTGCCCAGTAAGTATCAAGACTAACCTCGGTGAAGTAGTGACGAGGACTAGTCAAGACACCCACTGGTCTAATAAACTGGACAAGTACCAATATAGGAATAAAGGGAATAAAACGATATACACATAAAGGCCACGCTATATAGCTAACAATACAGTAAATTCGATAAAGAAGGAAAACAGTAAGTATCAACGGAAACCACGAAACAACCCAAAGATTGAATAGAACACAAACAAATCTAGAATTAAATATATATCACGGACCGGTAATGTCTCAACAACTTCAACCCTTTCTATATCAAATTCGTAGTCAATTCCACGAGGTTCCGAACCTCGGACAAACCACCATTTACGGGTCTCAATATTCGAACCCTAACACTTGGCATCTTGCGCCCTCATTCGAGTACTAACTGCAGGGACGACTCACGTGCCAATTGGGTCATTTCCACCCATTCGGTAAGTACAACAAGAGTGTCTATACTTGACAACAATAAAGAACCCTATATCCATTAATAGAACTTAACTACGTGTATGCTTGTGCAGGTGTCCTAACATGATTCAACAACCAATAAGCATAAGGGAAGAAAAGGGCAACACGTACATTGTCATCTAAAAAATTTCCACCCAAATAAACTCACATAGTAAGTGTTCCAGTACACAAAATCAACAACAAGGAATGCCCCCAGTCCAACGCAAGTATCACAAACAATCCCTGACATAGCCCACCTTGTCTTGCCACGTATGCAATAGTAAAGTATATGCCCGCCTTGTTTCGCCACACGTGCATAAACATGTTCCCACCTTGTCTCGCCACATGTTCAACCCACATATACATATCCCGCCTTGTCACACTGCATGTGAAATATCGATAGAAAATACGGCACGACAGAAACCTTGTGCAAACCCCATATCAGCAACCGCACGGCAGAAACCTTGTGCATCACAATAACCACAACCGCATGACAGAAACCTCGTGTATCACCACAACAAGTACAACAACAACAATTGACAATAATACAAGATACGGTAGAATACATCAATTCAAGAACCTTTGATCACAAGAAAAGCAAGGCTAGTTCATGATGAATAAGCACAACAAAGAATACTAGGCATAATAAGGACAGCTCAACAAGGAAGAAAAATGACGTATAAGAGTCGTACCCAAATGCACAGTTCAACAACAAGAAAACTCACACGAATCCGATAACTCCATATAAGAGCAAGTCACTAAGGTATAGAATATCTAAACTTATTTTAAGGTTGAGCAGTTACGAGGATATTCAACAATTTTCACTTAAGTACAAGCAGCATGAAATACTTTAATTAAGACCAAAACAATTATAGGATGGATTGGAGATGATTACAATTTGAGATAAGCAGTTAAGAGGACCTAGCATGATAGTAAAAGGAGTAAAATCTCCAGACTAGTCAATTAGGAGTCAGATAGGCAAGGGGAGTAAATCCAAAAGTAAGAAATTCTACATCTAAGAAAATAAAGATGAAACTAGAAATTTGGAAATTCAATCATGCAAGGGACAATTCATACTCAGCGAATATAAGGACCTAAGATTCCTAAAGGGTCAACTTTCCACAAATAAGTTTGAGCACGCACTCGTTACCTCGCGTACACGGACTACAATCAACATAGAAGACTCAAATCCTATGGGGTAATTCCCCCACACAAGGTTAGGCAAGATACTTACCTCAAAGGCGACAACTCAGTACTCTAAAATGGACTTCTCGGGTGAAAAGGCCTACGGACGGCTCAAAACCAACTAGAACAACTTCAAAACACGCACAAAACTTATAAGAAACTATTTCGGATAATAAAGTCTAGATCTTTAACAAATTCTAAAAATAGGTCCAAAAGTCGACCCTCGGGCCCGCACCTCGGAACCCGATAAATTTTATAAAAATCCGATTACCCAGTCCAATATGAGTTCAACCATACAAAATTTATCAAATTCCGATACCATTTGGTCCCTCAAATCACGATTTTTCATTTTAGAAATTTTTCTTCAAAAACTAACATTTTCCTCAACTCAAAACACAAATTAAATGATGAAAATAAAGATAAAATCATGTAATATATTTAATTCTAGTCGAAGAACACTTATCCAATCGAATTTCATGAAAAGCCCACAAAAAATCGCCAAGAATCGAGCTCTACAAGTCAAAATGTGATGAAAATGGCCTAACCCTCGATTTTGGAATATAATCTTCCTGCTCAGATTTTTAAGCATTGCGATCGCGTAGAGGAAAATAATTACTGGCCTAAAATGTGCTATGCGATCGCGTAAGGACTGATGCGATCACATAGAAGGAAAATATTTACTGACCAAAAAATTTGCTATGCGATCGCGTGTGGAATGATGCGATCACATAGAAGGAAAATGTTTACTGACCAAAAATGTGCTATGCAATCGCGTGTGGAGTGCTGCGATCGCATATAAGGAAAATATTTGCGGTCCAAAAAATGTTCTATGCGATCGCGTATGAAATGATGTGATCGTGAAGAGTAAAAATTGGGCGGGTCACAGAACACTATGCGATCGTGTCTATTCCTATGCGATCGCATAGAACAAAAACTAGAAGACAGAACCAGCAGTGAAGAATAGAAGAAAATTGACCCGAAGCCCATCCGAAACACACCCAAGGCCCTCGAGACCCCGTCTAATCACACAAACAAGTCATATAACCTAACACGGAATCTCTCGAGGTCTCACATCATATAAAACAATGCCGAAACGACGAATCAAACCAAAAATCAAACTTATAAATTTTCAAATCTTCAAATATCAAAACGCGTGCCGAAACCTATCAATTCAACTCGGAATGACGCCAAATTTTGCAGCCAAGACATAAATGACACAACGGACCTACAGCCACTCTCGGAATTCCATTCCGAGTCCGATATCAAAATTTCACTTATCGACCGAAATCGCCGAAATTCTAACTTTCGCCGAATTACCTCAAATTACTCTACGGACCTCCAAAACAAATTCTGGACGTGCGCCTAAGTCCAAAATCATCATACAAAGTTGTTGGCATCACCCAATACTTATTCCGAGGCCGTTTACTCAAAAGTCAAACCTCCGGTCAACTTTCATCACTTAAGCTTCAAAAATTGAAATTTTCCTTCCAATTCGACTCCGGATTATTCGGTAACTGAATCCAACCACGCACGCATGTCGATATACACAATGTGAATCTATTCAAGACCTTAGCCTATCGAACAGAGCTTAAATTCCCAAAATGACCGATCAGGTCGTTACACCCTCCCACTTCCACTCCGGGATCTATAACCTCTGAAGCAAGCCACCCGGTCTCTAATGCTCATGCTTAACCTGCTGACAGTTGAGACACCAGGCTACAAACCCAACTATATACTTCTTCATCCGCCTCCACAAATAGTGATGTCTCAAATCCTGGTACATCTTCGCGGCACCCGGATGGACTGAATACCACGAGTTATGGGCCTCCTCAAGAATCAACTCCCGAAGCCCATCCATATTAGGCACACATATCCGACCCTGCATCCTTAACACATCGTCGTAACCAATAGTCACATCTCTAGAATCACCTCGTCGGACCCTGTCCTGAAGAACGAGCAGACCCGGAGACCACGCAAGCCAATATTCGACTCGACTCCGAAATATTCAATCTCACAAGCTGGCTCACTAAGGCCTGAACATCCAATGCCAAGGGTCTCTCTGCTGCCGGAAGATATGCTAAACTCCCCTAACTCTCCGCCCGGTGACTCAAAGCATCGGCCACCATATTGGCCTTCCCCGGATGGTACAAAATAGTGAAATCATAGTCCTTAAGAAGCTCCAACCATCTCCGCTAACGCAAATTAAGATCCTTCTGCTTAAATAGATGTTGCAGACTCCGGTGATCAGTATAGATCTCACAATGAACCCCACACAGATAATGATGTCAAATCTTCAAGGCGTGAACAATGGTTGCTAATTCAAGATCATGGACAGGATAGTTCTTCTCATGAGACTTCAACTGGTGCGAGGCATAGGCAATCACCCTACCCTCCTTCACCAGAACAGATCCAATGCCTATCCTCGAGGCATCACAATACACAGTGTAAGAACCTGAAGCTGATGGTAGAACTAACACTGGAGTTGTGGTCAAGGCAGTCTTCAGCTTCTGAAAACTCTCCTCAGACTTATCCGACCACCTGAATGGGGCACAGTTTTGGCGTCAATTTGGTCAAGGGCGATGCAATAGATGAAAATTCCTCCACAAAGCGACGGTAATAACCCGCCAAACCAAGGAAGCTCCTAATCTCCGTGGCTTAGGACGGTCTAGGCCAACTCTGCACCGCCTCTATCTTCTTCGGATCCACCTGAATAGCCCTACTGGACATCACGTTCCCCAAGAATGCCACTGAGCCGAGCCAAAACTCACACTTGGAGAACTTTGCATAAAGTTTCTCCTCCCTCAATCTCTGTAATACAATCCTCAAATGTTGAGCATGCTCCTCCTGGATACGAGAGTACACCAGGATGTCATCAATGAACACAATAGCGAAGGAGTCCAAATAGGGTTGGAATACACTATTCATCAAATGCATGAGCGCTGCTGGGGCATTGGTCCGCCAAAAGAAATCACCAAGAACTCATAATGGCCATAACGGGTCCTGAAAGATGTCTTAAGAATATATGAATCCCGAATCTTCAGCTGGTGATACCCGGACCTCAAATCAATCTTGGAGAACACCCTCGCTCCTCGAAGCTGGTCAAATAAATCATCAATACGAGGCAAATGATACTTGTTTTTGACTGTGACCTTGTTCAACTGCCTTGTAATCAATTCATATTCTCATGGAACCATCCTTCTTCTTCACAAATATAACCAACGCACCCCAAGGTGACATACTAGGTCGAATAAACCCCTTATCAAGAAGTTTCTGAAGTTGTTCTTTCAATTCCTTCAACTCTGTCGGTGCCATACAATACGGTGGAACAGAAATGGGCTGAGTGCCTGACACCAAATCAATACCAAAATCAACATCCCTATTAGGCGGCATGCCCGACAGGTCTGCAGGAAACACATCCGGAAAATCACGTACTACCGGAACAGAATCAATGGTAGGAGTCTCTACACTAACATCTCTCACAAAAGCCAAATAAGATAGGCAATCCTTCTCAACCATGCACTGAGCCTTTAAATATGAAATCACCCTACTTGGTACATAATCTATAGAACCGCTCCACTCAACCCTCGAAAATCCCGGCATCGCCAACGCCACGGTCTTAGTGTGACAATCTAGAACAGCATGGCATGGAGATAACCAATCCATACCCAATATCACATCGAAGTCAACCATACTGAGCAACAAAAGATCCACTCGAGTTTCCAAACCCCCAATACTCACCACACATGATCGATACACACAATCCACAACAATAGTATCACCCTCAGGAGTAGATACATGAATAAATGAAACTAAAGACTCACGGGGCATATCTATAAAATGAGCAAAATATGAGGAAACATAGGAATACGTGGAACCAGGGTCAAATAATACCGAGGCATCTCGGTGGCAAACTGAAACAATACCTATAATCACAACATCTAAAGTAATGGCATCTAGTCTGGCAGGGACGGCATAGAAATGGGCCTGGCCCCTTCCTGATCTTCCTCTCCCTTTCGGGCGACCCCTAGCTGACTGAGCTCCACCCCTAGCTGACTGGGCGAGTGGTGGACGAATTGGTGCTGAAGTCGAAGGTTGACTCCTCTGCTGAGATGAACCTCCCGTCAGGCGGGGACAAAACCTCTTGATATGGCCCAAATCCCCACCCTCAAAGCAACTTCTACCGGCCACTTGGGACTGAAGGGAACCCCGAGCACTGGAATAACCGCCAAAAGGTCCTGACACAGATGAGCCCTGAGCTGATGGTGCATGGGACGAACTCTGAGCTGGTAGAGCATCGAATGATGTCTGCCCCTGTTGATAACCATGACATCCATGACCGGATGATACACCACGGTGAACTGGGCGAGCTGTCTGAGTATGCCTAAAAGGACGACCTCTACCGTGCTGGAGCTGAACCCCAGAAAGAGCACCACTAAATACACCCTGTCCACGAGGCTTCTTGGCCTCCCTCTAAATCCTCTCCTGACTGGGAACCATCTCAATCTGTCGAGCAATGTCGAAAACCTCATCAAAAGTAGCACCAGACACACTCTATCTGGTCATAAGCAGTTGAAGCTGGAAAGTGAGGCCATCTATAAACCTCATGATCCTCTCTCTGTCTGTGGAAACCAACCATATGGAATGACAGGCCAACTCTGAAAATCGCATCTCATACTGAGTCACAGACATATCACCTTGACGGAGCTGCTCAAACTGTCTGCGCAGCTCCTCTCTGCGAGACTGAGGTACAAACTTCTCCAGAAAGATGACGGAGAGTTGATGTGAAGTAAGGGGTGCTGCACCAACTGGCCTACGCCTCTCATAGCCTCCCACCAACTGAATGCAGCCCCAGAGAACTGGAAAGTAGTGAATGAGACCCAGAGAACTATAAAGTAGTGAATGAGACCCCACTGGTCTCCAAAATACATGTTGTACGGAGCATCCTCTGACACTTATCCAAGAAACCATGTGCATCCTCACCCTCTGCACCACTAAAAGATGGAGGTTGGAGTCTCCCAAACCTCTCCAATATACGTTGCTCATCCTCAGGCATACCAGGAACTACATAGTCCTGAGTAGCTGCAATCGGCTGGGCTCGTGGTGCCCCCGGTTTCTGGAGTCCCTGAACAACCTACTCCGGTGTGCAGGCGGCAGGAGTTTGAGTGCCTCCCCCGACCTGAGAAGTAATTGCGGTCGTAGAAATAGAGGTCGCCTAAGAAAGGCTGGTACATACTGATAAGATCTATGCTAGGGCCTCCTCAAGGTCAGGAATCACAACTGGAGGGTCTGCTGGTACTGCCCCCTGCTGCGCGGGCTGCACCTCTACCCCTACCACGGCCTCGACCGCGACCTCGACCTCTCGCGACCCTGACTGGTGGAACTGGTGACTGATCCCCCTGACTGGTAGTGCGGGTCCTCACCATCTGTGAGATAATGAAACAGTAGGAGTTTAGTTACTATAATCAACAGATTCGCACGACAAGAATTCAAGAATGTGATATTTTCCTAAAGGTTCTGCAGCCTCTACTAAACCCTCTCATGACTCGTGAGGCCTATGTAACCTAGGATCTAATACCAACTTATCACGACCTAAAATCTACTCGATTGTGATGTCGCCTATTGTGAAACTAGGTAAGCCTAAATCCCACATTTTCTTTCATTTAAGTAAAACACCCATTTAGATTTAACAGCGAAATAGTTTAACATAAATAAAAGCCAAATTTTTTAAACACAAAGTCACCCAAAAATACAATACAACTGCCCCAATAATCGGGGTGTCACTGAGTACATGAGCATCTAAAATACCGGACATAGTCCACAAAATGTCTATAAACTTAAATATCAAAGTAAATGAACTAAGGAAGAGAAGATCGAGGTCCGTGAATGTGATGCAGCTACCTCAATAGTCTCCAACTCCAATGCAGAGAATCAGCAGCCGGCCCTATGTCCAGAGATGCCTGGATCTGCACACAAGCATATGGAGTAACGTGAGTACACCAACTCAGTAAGTAACAAGTTCAAACTATGGACTGAAGATAGTGACGAACTCAACCTCAACAGGTATAACGGAACTAAATGCGCAGGATCATAGGCATGATTTCAAGTATACAATAAGACAATGAAGTAAATGCAGGTTTGAACTGTACGTGGTATGTAAATCAATGTACTCTACATGTTGATGCACATACTGTATGAAATGCACCATATGCTGCCACTCTCAAGTGCTCAACCACTCGGTATTGTGTATGGCCATCCGGCCCAGGGAAATCCATCCCGGAACATATATACAACACTGGTTGATAGTCACCCAGTACCGAGGACAAAGGGACAGTCCAGCCCTGTGGAGAAATCTATCCCCTGATATCAAGTACTTCTGACAAATCCATGTCCAGGGAAATCCATCCCTCAATAATATCATCCGCGCTCACTGTGGGTGTGTTACAGACTCTGGAGGGGCTCTACATCCCAAGCGCCATCAAAATCATCAATATAATCGTTGCGACGTATAGCCCGATCCCATAACTGTCACGCATAACAGGCTCTCGGCCTCACTCAGTCATCAACCTCTCCAATCTCACCATAGGCTCACAATGTCATGAAAACAACCTGGAACATATGATATGATAAATCAAATAAATTACTGAGACTGAGATATGATATAAAGATGCATGGTCATGACTGAGTATGAAATAATAAATGAAACTAATGAGGTGACATCAATAAACGATCCCTAAGGGTCTTAATAATACCGACACAAGGCCTAAACATGATATATGCATGGTTTAAAGCTCAACTAATTCATCACATGATGGAAACATGGATATTAACTGTCACGACCCAAATTCCCAACCTCAGGGATCGTGATGGCGCCTAACACCACACTTGCTAGGCAAGCCAATGTTAGAAGTCGATTAACTAATTTTCTTGATTAATTACTTCAGCATAAATAAATAAATTTCATTTGCACCTAATTAAAACAATTCCCAACAGAAATAAAATAAAATAAAATGATAACAATGACCATTCAAATAAAACGGATCACGAACTAATTATGTAAACAACTCTAAGACTACCCCAGGGTCTGGTGTCACAATCCACGGACTACTAAAGAATACTACAAATAATGGCTGAAAGAAATAATGCGATTATTCTGAATAATATAAAACAGTGTATGTAGAAATGGGAGAAGACTCTCGGAATCTGCGAACGCCGGCAGATGTACCTCGTGTCTCCAAATGAATCGGGTGGTCGTCCTGGAATCCTCTACTACCGACTAGTACCGGGATATGTGCAAAAGAGCACTGAGTGTAGTATCAGTACAACCGACCCCATGTACTGAGTAAGTGTCGAGCCTAAACTCGGCTAAGTAGTGACGAGGCTAAGGCGGGGCTTTAACAATAAACTTGTGATATTAATATATATACGATAACACAATAAAACAATTCTACACGAACAAGAAAATATATCTAAGACAATAATTATAAAATAGGAAGGAAATCTAAACACATCAATTAAAATATTGCAACAATAATAAAGTAACACAACCACCTCTTTCAGGCCTCAGCTATAACCAACCCTCAACAATTTCCAAGTTTTCAAACTTTATCGTTGAATAAAAGTAGTGCCAAAATATGAAAATAGTAATATAAAATAGAAAGTTTCAAATCTTTGTTTTTCAAAAAAAAAACAGTAAAAATAAACATTTAGCTTTTCAAATCTGTAGTTTCTTTGAAAATCAGTACAAATATAAATGTCCTCTCTTATCGCTCCTTGTTGTGGCGTGCAACCTGCTCCCACCTGTCCTCCCTTATTGATCCTCCCTAAATATATCACCCTTATTGCTCCTGTTGCGGCCGTGCAACTCGATCCCACTTGTCTACCCTTATCACTCCTTGTTGCGGCATGCAACCCGCTCCGACCAGACATATCATATCAATTTATTCATAAAGAACTTCACAATTCAGGCCAAGCCTTTCACAATACTGTTATTTCCAAAATTTCAAACAGAAAATCATATAGCTCGTAAGCTTTAAACAATATCATTTCACAATAAAACCAACCAGAATATAAGTAAACACCGTAACACTGTCAATCCAGCTCAGTCTTCATATACTATGATAAACTCAAGAGAACAACCAACATTTTTAACACACTTACAACAAAAATTGGAAATAACTCAATGAAACCCTATAACCACATGAACCTCAACAATTATGAAACAATTAGACTGCATTTCTCACAACTTCCTCAATATTATCAAAACGAAACCACCATGAACGTAAATACATACATATATATATATATATATATATATATATATATATAATTCGTAAAAATAATTCCAAACCTCTCAACCGTTATACATATCACAAGGAAACCATCTCAAACAACCAATACTCTTTCCAAATAATCACAACAATATCTAACAACAGATCAACAAGGCCAAATAGTCATAGAAGCAATAATGAACATATAACAATTAAGATACTGATCAAATAAGTGGGGAACGAGAAGGGAGTCATGTGTAACAGACAATTTGGGTCGTGCATAGATACTCGTTACCACACCTATACACCACGCCCATGCGTTTCACATAACAAACAAGTGGGAAGTCCAATTCCCTCAAGCCAAAGTTAGACCAAACACTTACCTCAACTCCGCAGGCCACTCACTGCTCAATTATTGCTTTTCCTTTTGAATTCACCTCTAATTTGCTCGAATCTAATCAAAATTAACTTAATATCATTAACTAATGCTAAAGGAACTAGCTTTATTGAAAAATATAATTTTTTCTAAGTTTTCTCAAAAAAAGTGAAAATCCGACCCTAGGCCCGCTTGGTCTAAACTCGGGGTTCGGACCAAATTACGTTTACCCATTCACCCA
>ML517027.1:0-13804 GCA_005239535.1 Nicotiana rustica | reverse complement strand
GGGGGGGGGGGGGAACTTCCCCTTAGGATTATTGGTACTGTTAGATGTTTGAGCGTCGTGTACGTGAGGTGACAAGTACGTACACGGGCTATTGTTGTAAAAAGAAATCCCATTTCTCTTTTAAATCATAAACTGTTTTCCTTTGGTTGATATGCACTACTATGTTTAATTACCTTGCTTAGATTAGGAAGGCATGCCTACGTGTTTTGACTGTTTATTTGAAATTTGTGCAGCATGTTTAGGTAGATTCCTATTTTCCTAGTTGCATTTATACTAAATTGTACATTTCGATGTTGTAACTGTCATGTAATCTTGAGCTGCATATTTACTTTGGGACTACAGACGTATTTCTGGAGATCCCACGGCATACATATTTATTTTGGGACTACGGACGTATTCCGGGAGATTCCCATGTCTTGCGTGTTTACTTTGGGACTACAGACGTATTCCGGGAGATTCCCCAGAACTGCATATTTATTTTGGGACTACGGACGTATTCCGGGAGATCCCCCTGTATTGCATAATTATTTCGGAACTATAGGACGATATCCCGGGAGATTCCCTGTTGTGTTTCCTTGTTCTGAGTCATGGGCTCCCTTGACTTTTAAATTTTGTAAACTTCTTTACGGTAGAATATATTTATATCTCTTATTTATCAATTCATTATATTTACACCAGTAGCCCTGACCTGACCTCGTCAATACTCGACCGAGATTACGTTTGGCACTTACTAGGTACTATTGTGGTGTACTCATGCCCTTTCCTGCACATGTTTTTCATGTGTAGATCCAGGTACGATCTATCAACTTGATTTTAGTACGCATTTGCTGATTGAGGAGACTTCAAGGTACTTATGCTCGCGTCCGCAGACTCGGAGTCCCCTTCTATTCCCCCGCGTAGAGATTTTTCCCTTGTTTTTCTTCAGACATCTGTGTATAGAGCAACATATACTTATAGCATCTTATGACTAGCGACATTCCGAGTTTTGAGAGTGATATTTATTTTGTAATGAAAACTGGCTCTATCCTTGTTTATTGAATTGTACTGTTTAGCTTTTATCATTGTGTTGTCTTTAAATTTTTCTGCAATAACATGCTTACCTAGTCGTAGAGACTAGGTTCCATCACGACACATTTCGGAGGGGTAAATTGGGTCGTGACAAGTTGGTATCAGAGCTCTAGGTTCATTGGATTCGTGAGTCACAAGCCAGTTTATTAGAGTCTCGCAGATCGGTGCGGAGACGTCCGTACTTATCTTCAGGAGGCTATGTAATTGTTAAGAACAATCATACTTCCTTGATTTCCTTGTCGTGCGAGTTATGGACATCAAAATTCTAAGTTCCTATTCTATTGTGCCTCACAGATGGTGAGGACCCGTACCGGGAGAACCAATGATCAGGCACCCGAGCCCCCTGCCAGAGCCGTCAGAGGCCAGGGTCGGGCTAGAGGATGACCACGTGGTGCAGCCCGAGCACCTGCAAGAGCAGCGACAGAGGAGCCCCTAGAAGCTCCAGCTGGACGGCCGACACTGTAGATCCCTATTGCTACTCCAGCCCTCCAGGAGACTTTGGCTCAGTTCATGAGCATGTTCAACACTTTCGCTCAGGCTAGACTACTTCTGATAGCTCCCGCTATATCTCAGGCCGGGGGAGGGGCAAAGACTTCCGAAACCCGCACTCCTGAGAAGAGGGTCCAGGTTAATCAGGACCCAGAGTATATTCATATGCCCTCAGTGGCTCTGGTTCAGCATGAGACCAGGGTAGCTGCTTCTGAGGTAGAGCATCTCAGACTTGAGAGGTACAAGTACCACCCACCTACTTTCAACGGACTAGCTTCATATTATGCTCTAGGTTTTCTTGAGGAGTGTCATCATATTATCTGCATTATGGGCAGTGTGGAGATGAGCGGGGTTTCTTTCACCGCTTTCCAGCTGAAGGGAACAACGTATCAGTGGTGGCGTGCCTATGAAATGAGTAGTCCAGACGAGGCAGCCCCACTCACTTGGACTCAGTTTTTAGAGATGTTCTTGCGTGAGTATGTTCCTCAGAGCCTCAGGGATGCTTGGCGCGCAGAGTTTGAGCCGTTGCGCCTGGGTGGTATGACTGTGTCGGAGTATGCAGTCCGTTTCAGTAAGTTAGCTCGGCATGCACTAGCTTTGGTTGCTACTCAGAGAGAGGATTCATCGGTTCATTGAGGGACTCCACCCTAGTATTCGGACCAGTATGGCCAGGGAGTTGGAGATGGATATCACTTACCAGCAGGCAGTGCGTATTGCCAAGAGAGTTGAGGGGATGGTTGCCCGGGACAGAGATGAGAGAGAGGCCAAGAGGTCTCGAGAGATTGGTCATTATTCAGGAGCTCGTGCACCATCAGCACGCCATGGTAGGGGTTTTGTGAGTCGCCCTGTTCATTTAGCTCTTACAGCAGCCAGCGGTGTTCCAGCTCCTCCTAGACCTTAGGAGCCTTATTATGCACCGCCAGTATCCAGTGTGCCTTCTGCTCGAGGTGCTATTACCGGCCAGTCCAGCAGGCCAGGTCCGAGTAAGTCTTAGCCGCTGCATCCTCCGAGAGGTTGTTTTGAGTGTGGTGACATTCGTCACATGGTTAGGGATTGCCTCAGAGTCAGGAGGGGTGCACCTCCACAGACCTATCAACCTCCACGTGCTCCACCGGGTCCCCCGACCATTCTTCCAGCCCCAGCTACTGCTCCACCTACTCAGGCAGCTCGAGGTGGAGGTTGAGGAGGTCGAGGTAGCCCTAGAGGGGGAGGCCAGGCCAGGTACTATGCCCTTCCAGCCCGTTCAGAGGCCTTCACTTCAGATTCAGTCATCACAGGTATTGTCCCTGTCTGTCATAAGGATGCATCAGTATTATTTGACCCAGGCTCTACGTATTCATATGTGTCTTCTTATTTTGCTCCACATTTGGGGGTATCTCGGGATTCTTTGAGTTCCCCTGTTTATGTATCTATTCATGTGGGAGATTCTCTTGTTGTGGACCGCGTATATCGATCGTGTTTGATTGCTCTTAGTGGTTTTGAGACTAGAGATGATTTGTTATTACTCATTATGGTAGATTTTGATGTTATCTTGGGATGGACTAGTTTTCACCCCATTATGCTATTCTTGATTGTCACGCTAAGACCGTGACACTTGCTATGTCAGGCTTACCGCGATTAGAGTGGAGAGGTACCTTAGAGTATACTCCCCGCATGGTCATTTCATTTCTTAAGGCTCAGCGAATGTTTGAGAAAGGGTGTGATGCGTATATGGCCTATATGAGAGATGTCAGCATTGACAGCCCTACAGCTGAATTAGTTCCAGTAGTGAGGGACTTCCCTGAAGTGTTTCCAGTTGATCTTCCGGGCATGCCGCTCGATAGAGATATTGATTTTGGCATTGATTTGTTGTCGGGCACTCAGCCCATATTTATTCCTCCGTACCGCATGGATCCTCCTGAGTTGAAGGAGTTGAAGGATCACTTGCAGGAGTTGCTTGATAAGGGTTTCATCAGGCCTAGTGTATCACCTTGGGGTGCTCCGGTCTTGTTTGTGAAGAAAAAGGATGGTTCTATGCGTATGTGTATTGACTATCCGCAGTTGAACAAGGTTACAGTGAGGAACAAGTATCTTTTGCCTCGCATCGATGATTTATTTGATCAGTTACAGGGTGATAGGGTGTTCTCCAAGATTGACTTGCATTCTGGCTATCATCAGCTGAAGATGCGGGAGCCGGATATCCGGAAGACCGCTTTCAGGACCAGATATGGTCATTATGAGTTTCTTGCCATGTCATTTGGGCTGACCAATGCCCCAGCAGCCTTTATGCATTTGATGCACAACGTATTCCGGCCTTATTTTAATTCTTCTATCATTGTATTTATTGACGATATTCTCGTATATTCCCGGTCTCGCGAATATCATGAGAAACACCTGAGGACCGTGCTTCAGACTTTGAGGGAGAAGAGATTGTATGAAAAAATTTCTAAGTGTGAATTCTAGCTTGATTCAGTGGCATTCTTGGGCCACGTAGTGTCTTGTGATGGGATCAAGGTAGATCCGAAGAAGATGGAGGTAGTGCAGGGTTGGCCTAGACCATCATCATCTACAGAGATCCGCAGTTTCCTTGGTTTGGCGGGGTACTATCGTCGCTTTATAGAGGGTTTTCATCTATTGAAGCACCTATGACCAGGCTGACCTAGAAGGGTTCTCCCTTCAGGTGGACTGATGAGTGTGAGGAGAGCTTTCAGAAGCTCAAGACAACTTTGACTACAGCTCCAATATTAGTGTTGCCTACATGTTCGGGGCCTTACACTGTCTATTGTGATGCCTCGAGGATTGGCCTTGGAGCGGTGTTGATGCAGGACGGTAGGGTGATTTCCTACGCGTCTAGACAATTGAAGGTGCATGAGAAGAATTATCTTGTCCAAGATCTCGAGTTAGCAACTATTGTCCACACCTTGAAGATCTGACGTCATTATTTGTATGGTGTTCCTTGTGAGATATATACGGATCACCGGAGTTTGCAGCACATGTTCAAGCAAAAGGACCTTAATTTGCGTTAGCGGAGGTGGTTAGAGCTACTTAAGGACTATGATATCATTATATTGTACCACCCGAGAAAGGCCAATGTAGTGGCCGACGCCTTGAGTCACCGGGCAGAGAGTTTGGGGAGTTTGGCATATCTTCTGGCAGTTGAGAGGCCCTTAGCATTGGATGTTCAGGCCTTAGCCAGTCAGTTCGTGAGATTGGATATTTCAGATCCTAGTCGAGTATTGGATTGCATGGTCTCTAGGTCTTCTCTTTATGACCGTATCAGGGAGCGTCATTATGATGACCCCCACTTGCTCGTTCTTCAGGATAGGGTCCGACGAGGTGATGCTAGGGATGTGACCATTGGTGATGACGACGTGTTGAGGATGCAAGGCCGGATATGTGTGCCTAATGTAGATGGGCTTCGGGATTTGATTCTTGAGGAGGCCCACAACTCGCGATATTCCATCCATCCGGGTGCTGCAAAGATGTACCAGGATTTGAGGCAGCACTATTGGTGGAGGCGGATGAAGAAGTATATAGTTGGGTTTGTGGCTTGGTGTCTTAACTATCGTCAGGTTAAGTAAGAGCATCAGAGGCCGGGTGGATTGCTTCAGAGATTAGATATTTCAGAGTGGAAGTGGGAGCGGATCACCATGGATTTTGTAGTTGGGCTCCCACGGACTTCGAGGAAGTTCGATGCTATTTGGGTTATTGTGGATTGGTTGACCAAGTCTGCGCACTTCATTCCTGTTGGTACTACTTACACTTCAGAGCGGTTAGCTGAGATTTATATTCGAGAGATTGTTCGCCTGCATGGTGTCCCGGTTTCCATCATTTCTGATAGAGGTACTCAGTTCACATCGGAGTTTTGGAGGGCCGTGCAGCGGGAGTTGGGTATTCAGGTGGAGTGGAGCACAACTTTTCACCCTCAGACGGACAGGCAATCCGAGCGCACTATTCAGATTTTAGAGGACATGTTGCGCACTTGTGTTATTCACTTATGTGGTTCATAGGACCAGTTTCTGCCATTCGCAGGAGTTTGCATATAATAACAGTTATCAGTCCAGTATTCAAATAGCCCCGTACGAGGCTTTATATGGGAGGAGGTGTAGATCTCCGTTGGATGGTTTGAGCCGGGTGAGGCTAGGATCTTGGATACAGACTTGGTTTAGGATGCTTAGATAAGGTGAAATTAATTTAGGAGCGGCTTCGGACAGCGCAGTCTAGGAAAAAGAGATATGCGGACAAGAAGGTCCGTGATTTGTCATTTATGGTTGGGAAAAGGTCTTGCTAAAGGTATCACCCATGAAGGGTGTTATGAGGTTTGGGAAGAGGGGTAAGTTGAGCCCCCGGTTCATTGGTCCTTTCGAGGTACTTCAGAGGATAGGGGAGGTGGCTTATAAGCTTGCCTTGCCACCCATTTTGTCGAGAATGCATCCAGTATTTCATGTTTCCATGCTTCGGAAGTATGTTGGTGATTCGTCCCATGTTTTGGACATCACACGGTTCAGTTGGAGAGTGATATGACTTATGATATGGAGCCGGTGGCTATTTTGGATCGGCACGTCCGAAAGTTAAGGTCAAAGGACATAGCTTCAGTAAAGGTGCAGTGGAGAGGCCAGCCCGTGGAGGAGGCCACCTGGGAGACCGAGCAGGAGATGTGGAGCAGATATTCGTACCTATTTAAGACTCCGGGTATGTTTCTAAACTCGTTCGAGGATGAATGTTTGTTTAAGAGGGGGAAGATGTAACGACCCAGCCGGTCGTTCCGAGAGTTATAGCTCCATTTCCTGCATTTCTACTTCTTTATGTGTTTTCCAGTTATGTTGTGTACTATCGGGCTGGTAGGTTCGGGTCCGGAGTAGTTTCGGAGTGGAATGAGACACTTAGTCTCTTATTTAGAAGGTTAAGTTGGAAAAATCAACCGGATGTTGACTTATGAGTAAACGATCTCGGATTGGGATTTTTATGGTTCAGATAGCTCCGTTAGGTGATTTTGGAGTTAGGAGCGTGTTCCGAATGTAATTTGGAGGTCCGTGGTAGAATTGGGCTTGAATTGGCGAACTTTGAAAATTTGGTGATTTTCGGTCGGCAGTGTAAAATTTAATATCGGAGTCGGAATGGAATTTCGAGAATCGAAGTAGGTTCGTAGTGTCATTTGTAACGTGTGTGCAAAATTTGAGGTTATTCGGACGAGGTTTGGTAGGTTTCGGTGTCATTTGCGGAATTTGGAGGTATAGAAGTTCTTAGGCTTGAATCCAAGGTTAATTTTGTATTTTGATGTTGTTTTGAGAGTTCCGAGAGTTCGACCAAGTTCGTATATTGATATATAACTTGTTGGTGCCTTTGGTTGAGGTTCCGGAGGCCTCGGGTGTGTTTCGGGTGAGTTTTGAGCGAGTCCGGGCATTCACGGAACTCTGATATTGTTCTGGTGCCTTTAAAATGCGGACCTCGGAAAAATTTCGCGGACCGCAAAGGAGGGGGCGCGGACAGCATAATTTTGGTCCCAGACGCGCTACAGGGAAGGTTCTGCAGATCCGTTGGTCCGACTTTGGAAGCCTATATCTTTTGATTTACAAGCTTTTTTGAGATGATTCAAAAACAAAAGTTGTATCCCTTCGTGTCTAGTTTCCAGAAAAGTAAAGAAATAATTATTTGGACATTTGTAGAGAACGTTATGGCCAAAATAATAAATCCTGGCAGTGCAGCCACCAAAAGTGCGGCCGCACCATTTTTCACGACCGCAGGAGCCGGGAGGCGCGGCCGCGCTTGGAATTTTGTAGACCGCGTAGTGGAGATCAGAGGGTGCACTATATAAACGGGTTTCAAGATATTATTTCACATTTTGGACCTAGGGAGCTCGGTTTGTGACGATTTTTCGTGCGTTTTTCAAGAAATTCATCGGGGTAAGTGATTCTAACTTGGATTTGGTTAATGTACATGAATATATCAATGATTTCATCATTTTATTAGTACTTTGGGGTGGAAAGTTGGAAAAAATTGTAGAAACTTCATAAAATGAATTTTTGGGATTTGAATGTTGATTCGAAGTCGGATTTGAGTGAAACTAGTATGATTGGACTCGTGATTGAATGAGTGTTTGTAATTTATGACTTTTACTCGATTCTGAGTCGTGGGCCCGGGGAGACTTTTTGGGCATTTTTCCTAATTTCTTTCCTTAGCTTTGAATTCATTAGCTAAAATAGTTGCCTGTAGTTATATTTACGTTATGTAATTGATTTGATTAGATTTGGACCATCCAGAGTTGGATACTCGTGGAAGAAGCATGGTTTCAGATTGATTTGATCTTGGTTCGAGGTAAGTGGCTTGCCTAATCTTGTGTGGGGGAACTTTCCCTTAGGATTATTGGTATTGTTAGATGTGTGAGAGTCGTGTACGTGAGGTGACGAATACCTACAGGGGCTATTGTTGTGAAAAAAATCCTATTTTTATTTAAAATCATAAACTGTTTTCCTTTGGTTGAATTGCACTACTATGTTTAATTACCTTGCTTAGATTAGGAACGCATGCCTATGTGTTTTGACTGTCTATTTAAATTTTCATGCAACATGGTTAGGTAGATTCCTATTTTCCTTAGTTGCATTTAGACTAAAGTGTACATTTCGATGTTGTAACGGTCATGTCATCTTGAGCTGCATATTTACTTTGGGACTACAGAAGTATTTCGGGAGATCCCCTAGCACTGCATACTTATTTTGGGACTACGGACGTATTCCTGGAAATTCCTTAGCACTGCGTATTTATTTTGGGACTACGAATGTATTCCGGGAGATCCCCTTGTCTTGTGTATTTACTTTGGGACTACGGATATTACGGGAGATCTCCCAGAACTGTATATTTATTTTGGGACTACGGACGTATTCCGGGAAATCCTCCTGTACTGCATAATTATTTCGGAACTACGGGACGGTATCCCGGGAGATTCCCTGTTTTGTTTCCTTGTTCTGAGCCGTGGGCTCCCTTGACTTTTAAATTTTGTGACCTTCTTTAACTGCTTTACGGTAGAATATATTTATATCTCTTATTGCTCAATTGATTATATTTACACCGGTAGGACCCTAACATGACCTCGTCACTACTCGACCGAGGTTAGGCTTGGCACTTACTGGGTACCATTGTGGTGTACTCATGCCCTTTCATGCACATGTTTTTCGTGTGCAGATCCAGGTAAGAGCTATCAGCCTCGAGTTTAGTACGCGGTTGCTGATTGAGGAGACTTCAAGGTACTTCTGCTCGCTTCCGCAGACCTCGGAGTCCCCTTCTATTCCTCGCGTAGAGATTTTTCCCTTGTTTTTCTTTAGATATCTTTGTATAGAGCAACATAGACTTATATCAGCTTGTGACTAGTGATATTCCGGGTTTTGGGAGTGATATTTATTTTGTATATGCCGATTGGCACTATCCTTGTTTATTGAATTGTACTGTTTAGCTTTTATCATTGTGTTGTCTTTAAACTTTTCCGCAATAACAGGCTTATCTAGTCGTAGAAACTAGCTGTCGTCACGATACCTTTCAGAGGGGTAAATTGGATCGTGATAGATTTTAAATCTGGGTTATATTTTATGATTAGAGTTATTTCGGTTGCTTCAACTGTATCTTGCTGAAGAATATGCTTCAGCTATTAGGAGATTAGCCCATAAAAAAAACATAAAATAATTAATGCAGATGAATTACAAAGATGAAACAAATTGATAGAACTTTTTTTAGAAGAAACTTTTTTGGTGTTTCCTTGTTTCATTGTCAAAGTATACTTGCTAATTTATCTTTTGTTTTTTGTTTCTTCTGGGGGTGGGGGTGGGGTGGGGGTGGGACTGTGGTGTGTTCAAGGGGAGGGGGTTGGATTTTAAAATAGCCAGCAATAAAATTTGTGTAGAATAGATTCATCTCTTTCTTAATTTTGAGTCAGGATTTGAACCCGCGCTCGTCCCGCATCGCGAATATTTTTAAAAAAATAAAAGTGAACCCCCTCCGATCTGTCATGCACCCGCCCCGCTCCATTGCCATCCCTAGTGTTGGCTCATATAAACCTTTTTACTTTGCTGCCTCCAACAATCCGAAGCATATGCAAACTAGGGCATCAAAGGTACTTATCTTTTCTTTCTTTGTTATTTTCCTTTTTCATCTAAATTATTGTTTACCTAATTTTACAAATATTTTTAAGGATTGAATATCTAACATCATTAGGTTCTGTGCTCCGACTGTTGTTAAAAATCAATGTCGTTTATTAGTCATATGTAATACTAAAAAGATATATAGCTTCAAATGCACGGAGTTTGTGCTTCTCAAACTGAAGGCAAAATGATTGACGGGCGCAAATATGACAACCACAAGATAGAAAGTCACGGCCAATTAAAAATTCTCCATAAATTATTCCACGTACGCAATGCAGAAGAAATTCAAAGGACCATTTAGGAGGAGAAATGATTAACATTGTATGCAAACATGTGAACTTGTATGTGTGATTTTTTTTTACTGTATTTGTCGTGATAATCAATTTTGATACCCGCTTGATATACGTTTTCTATGCATGTTATGAATATTTGACTTGTATGTAAATTCAAACAACGACTTGAAGAGATAATTTTTTTGGGGTTTATTATGATGGATTTACTTGATACTTATTTAGTAGTATTAATTTGCCTTTAGCATAGTATGGATTCTAGATTTGAATGATATACATACAGAATCTTAATTAAAGATGATTTCACTTTGAAATATGAGAATTTAAAAAGATGATATTTTTCTTTAGTTGTGTTTTTTCATGATGGTGATTTGCGTGATATTTTTTCTTGACATTTTATAAAAACTGAATTTTGGCACTTTATGGACCCTGAAAATTGTTTCATGTGTCTTACTGTTAGGCACTGAAATCATTAAATAAGATAGTAGAAACTTCTCCTTAATCAAACGGGCTTCCGATTTCATTAATATCACTACTAATATTGTCTTGCTTCATCACCCTTTAGAAGGTCTCTACCAAGACACAACAATACTACTGACTCAAAAAGAGCGTATCACTACTGTATTACATAGACTTTTAAAGAATATTTCATATAATAATTTAAATGATTCATTATGTCAATAAGTTTCAATTGTTTTTATTTTCGTTACTATTCGCATGCAAAGCGCGGTCCATTACACTAGTTTGTCAATAAGTTTGAACTATTATTGAGCTCATCGCTGCTTCAAATTAACATTTAGATCCTTTTAAATAAAAACCTTGTTTATTATAAATAAAAATTCTTTTAAATTATTATTTTTTATAGCTACCTTTTAGATTTTATAACAAACTATGTATTTATGGACACTTCCTACCGTTAAGCCATTAAATACGCTGTCTAATATTTTTCTCTCTCATTCTTTGAGTTTGTTCTCTCCCAAAATCACCTCATAGTATATTATTTCTCTCTCCACAATCTCTCTTTCCTCTCTCTAGTGACATGGAGACCTAGCAGCTGCCATGACTGTTTTCAATATTTTTTGCTCCAAATTTCTCTCCCCGGCTCTCTCCTTTATCAGCGCCATTGTCTCCCTCAATTTTCAATATTTTTTGCTCCAAAAATTCGTGGTAAGTATTAAAGTTTTTGGATTTTTGACCGGTTAAAGCTTCTTCTTTTTCTCTTCAACGGGTTTTTTTTAAATATTCACCATTGTTAGATTTTCTGCAGAATACCCACTAAAGCACTCAATTTCGAAGAGCCATCTTTTGATAATATAAAATCTTTGTTAGTTTTTTGCAGAATACCCATTAAAACACTCAATTTTGAAGGGCCATCTTTCGATTTGCAAATCACTCAAGAAGAACTTGTATTTACAGGTTCATCAGTAACCATTGAAGTCGAAAGAAGAACAAAAATACACAATGACCCTAATTGTTGAAGTATTTATATGTATTCGAGTCTGAATACATTGATTTTTGGTTTGTACAGTGATTTTCTCTTCTTGTATTTATATGTATTTGATAAGGTATACACTGATTTTTATTTTGTATAGCGATTTTTGACTATTGTATTTAGATGTATTTATATGTATTTGAGTTCATACAATAATATTTTTAAATACATTATTAGTTCTATCATTTTGATGTTATTCATCAATTAGTTATGCATTCAATCTAACTGTATTCATCTGTGTTTCAACCTAACTGTATCCATCTGTATTTAAAATAACAATACAGTAAATTACTCTCAATACAAATAGAAAATCAATGAATATAACCAATGAAATATACTCAATAAAGCAGTAATACCATGTATTAGGAATAATAAAATATTGTGAATACAAAAATAAACTTGAATACATTGAACACAATTGTTAGATACAACATAATACAAACACTAGGTTTATTACAAAATTTGCAGGCAGTAGGTTACTATTACAGGTTGTATCCGACATAAATACATGATGTATTCATATACAGAAAATCGAATACAAGCACTAGGTTTATTATGAACCTCGAACAATGTCAAAAAATAATCGAACAAATACATAAAAAGAGGGACTGAAACTCTGAAGAATGCTCTATTTTTTTGTGTTTAGCGTCTGATAAATCTTCTCATTAATTGGATTGATAATGTTGTGTCTTATAATTGATTTAGGTGAGTTATATTAGGAGTGTTTTCATTAAATTAGCAATTTTCCGTTATTAAACAACTGGAGAGACTTATTATTACGTTGTATTCATAAATACATAGTATGAATACATGTGAATACATTGGCTGACAGCTAGACTGCCCTATTTTTTAGCCGATTTTTGTTATCGTATTCATGAATACATTAGCTCGAATACATCGAATACATTACCATAACAACTGAAAGATAGCTATGAAAAGTAATTATGTTTATGGTAGCTATAGGAAGTTAATAACCACTAAACAATAGTCATTTCTGAAAATTTCTCCTTTTTTTTTTCTTTTTAAATATCAAAACAAAACACGTCTGTTTTGTTTTCGGAAATTTTAGATAACATGTGCTGAAAGAATAGGAACCTATCCTAAGATATATTTTCACAAAACTGATTAAGATGTTTGTTAAAAATATCTTATTTAAATCAATTAATCTAAACACCCAATCTGTATTTCTAGATTTTCTTTGAAATTCTCTTAATACTATTTTACCAAAACTATTGGCCAATTAATATACTATCATCATTCTTGTGTAACTTACCTATCACCTATTTTTTTGTACCTAACTAAACATTAGAATAAATAACTCAGAAATTTTAGTGGAAAAAAAGAGAGGAAGTGGTTGATAATATTATTTGTAAAACGTTTAATATTCGTATTAGTCTGCACAAAGTTGCAAGTATCTTAAACATTGCATCTTTACAACGTTTTCATTTTTTATTTAATATGTTTGTACCAAACTGGCAAACAAGTTTTTCTCCCCTTTAAAAACATTTCTTGCCTCCAACAAAGAGTTTACTGCGGTATGTATGAAGTAGTTGATGGTGTAGAGGTATTAATTGGTGAAATATCAATTATCATTAATACCTCTTTATTACTTAATTAGTCGATTACATATTTTATCGATATAAAGAGTTATTTTGGTTTCATATATTCCAAAGAGATGATCTATTATATATTGTGCTCAATGCCGAATAATTGTTACTAACCAGAATATTTGGTATAAATAATCTATCTTGTTTTTCTTTTTAATGATTAATTTTTCCTCAAAACACTCGCAGTTTCTGCAGAAAGGTCTACATAATGCATCAAATAGTCAAAAAATTGTAACAAGAAGAAAAAGAAAGTATAAGACTCTTGTCACACAGCCGAAAATTAAACAACATAGGTTTTTACAAGAATTTTCTCAGAAGCTACCAAATATTAATTTCATCATTAACATAAACAAAACAAGTTAAGTATCTATTTTTACTGAGACTAAAGAGGTTGTAATAATTTAGTAAGTTTTCATAGTTCAAATCTTAGCATTTCTACACTGACAAGAAGTCAAAACAAGAGGGAATTGGAATAATATCCTCAAAACATTGAATTTCCAAGAAAATAACATCTAGGAAAACTTGGTCAAAAAGGAGGAAAAAGTTTTCCTCAACTTTCTCACCAACTACACAATCCAATAAAAATACCAGGGTAGGTCTCTTACCCAGTTTCAATAAAATTAACAATGACAAGTTCCTTTCACTGCCCTTTAAGTATAGGTGTAGTCGTGTAGACACTGATGCTGATTGTCACAGGGTCGTTTTTAGTTTCTCCAAAAACAGCCCGTGCGGCAGCCAAGTTGCGCACTT
>ML517026.1:94618-113808 GCA_005239535.1 Nicotiana rustica | reverse complement strand
ATGGGAGTGGTTTGAGCTCAAGTTGTGGTGGCTCAATGATTGAGGGTTTTGCGGGGGGAGTAGATCGATTCTCTAAGTCAAGAGAAAGCTTCTTTGGTGCATATGTGTAGGACCCACGTCCTTCAAATGCGTTCACTATTTCAACATACCTCTCAATGTCTTCACCATCAAAGTTCACCAAGATTGCCGCCAAAGCCTCGCCGAGGCATTCTTCTTCCATATTCATCTCAATGTCATCTTCAACCTCATCAACTACATCAATGACCGAGATTCCCTCGTATGCACTTGGCAATTTCAAACCCTTCCTAGCTTGGAAGGTAACTTCCTCATCATTCACTCAAAACTTGATTTCATGTCATTCCGAATCCATTAAAGCTCTTCCCGTCGCAAGGAATGGTCTTCCTAAAATGATAGGAATATCCTTGTCTACTGCACAATCCAAAATGACAAAATCGGCCGGGAGGAGGAACTTCCCCACCTTTACCAAGACATCATCAACAATGCCTACGGGTTTCTTAATTGATCGATCGGCCATTTGCAATCTCATGCTAGTAGGTCTTGGCAACCCCAGTCCTGCTTGCTTGTAGATATCAAGAGGCATCAAATTTATACTAGCTTCATTGTCACAAAGTGCCCTAGCAAAGTCTCTCAACCCGATGGTACATGGAATAGTGAATGCTCCCGGGTCTCCCTTTTTCTCCATGGTGGTTGTAGAAATTATCTAACTTACCCGATGATTCAAGTTTACCACTTCATTCTTTGTAGTTCTCTTCTTCGTCATCAAGTCTTTCAAATAGTTGGCAAACCCTGGCATTTCTTGGAAAGCCTCCAAGAATGGGATGTTTACCGACAATTGTTTCAAGATGTCATAGAACTTTTCAAACTTGCCATCATCTACCCTTCGTGCAAGCCTTTGAGGGAATGGGGGAGTAGGTCTAGGAATTGGTGGAGGAGCTTTTGGAGTCTCCTTCACTTTTTCCTTACCCTCTCCCTGTTTGGCCTCTTGGATCTTTACCTCATGAGAGTGCTTCTCAATTTCAACCACACTCGGCAACTCAACTTGTGGTTCCACTCCTTGATCAAGACTTTCTACATCAACCACTTGCTCACTTTCATCCTGGAGAACCTTACCGCTTCTAGTTGTGATGGCCATGCAATGAGAAGATGGTCCGCTTGGACCACCTTTTGGGTTGACCACCGTGTCACTAGGAAGAGTACCTTTAGCTTGGTATTTTGTTCTCTTGACAAATCCCTCATTTGCATCTCGAGCTTTTCAATGGAGGCGGTGTGTGATCCCACTACCTCGGACATGTTTTTCATTGTTGCATCACTTCGAACTTGATTTTGCAAAATTCTCTCAAGCATCCCTTCCATTTTGGTCTCATTTGATGTCCCCTCCTTGTATTGTGAAGAGTTGGAATATTGCCCTCTTGGTGGAACATAAGGGTTGGAACTTCTATTGGCATAATTGTTGTTGTTGTTGTTCCAAGATCCTTGACAACTTTGATCATTTCGCCAATTTTGTTGGCCTTGCCCTTGCGAGTTTGGTCTCCAATTTTTTTGTTGGCGGTAACCAACTTGAGAGTTTTGGACATAATTTGCTTCTTCAAAATCTTGATTTCCCATTGATTGCATGTCTTCCACCATATTTACCTTTTTTGTTTGACTCCCAGTGAACATCTTTGTCAACTCATTGATGTTATTAGGAATACCGGCAATCACTTGGTCTCTCTCTTGATTTTCTTTAATTATGTTGGTAAGAGAGGGAGTACCGTATGAAATTCAACCACTAGTATCCTCCGAATGCCATGCTTGATTATGCTTAGCCATTTTGTCTAGAATTTGAGTGATCCTAGTGAATGACTTGTCCCATCTGCGACATTTGTAGCAATGGACTGGGATAATGGGTCCAAACCCATATAGATTTTCTCCATCAGAATATGGTCTGGGAACCCATGGTTTGGTGATCTCACTAGGTATAGCTTGAACCGGTCCCATGCCTCGTGTAAATGCTCCCCTGGCAGTTGCTTGAAGAAAAGTATTGTCTCTGAGCTCTGACTTTTTGCTATCTCGGAACCACTTTGTTAAGAAGGCTCGGACAAGCTCAGGCCAAGTTGTGATAGTTTGAGGAGGTAAGTTTTGGAGATATTTTTTCGCTTCTCCCGCCAACGAGTACTTGAATACACGCAACCTCAAAGCATCATCCGTCACATTGGTTTGTTTGTGCATGGCGCATACACTCAAGAAGTTCCTTAGGTGTTGCGTCGGGTCATCATCCGTTGAATTATGGAACAATCCTTCCGCCTTGAGCAATAGAATCATTCCATGATCCACTTTGAAAGTAGATGCACCAACTACCGGAGGGAGGATAGCATTGGTGTCGTCAAGATATTCCTCGATTTCGGCGAAAGGGTTCTCCTCTTCATCATACTCAACGTTGGCCATTGTCACCTAGTTCACCAACAAAACGAGCAACGTGTGATGGAATAGAAAAAGATATAAATTAAAGTACACACTATCTAGTAATTTCAAAACCGTATTCCCCGACAATGGCGCCAAAATTTGATACGCTCAAATTACACCTTAGAAATAGTGTAAAGCGGTCGAAGTCAAATATAATAACCCAACAAGGTTGGGATCGAATCCCAAAGGGAATAAGCGTGAAAAGATTACTTTGGTAGTGTGAATCTCAACTTAAATCGTATCTCTATTCCGTTAAGGTAACAAATGGGAATTGATTGTGTAATGATTCAATTGCAATAATGACAAGTATGATTAATTAGAGTTGTAATTAATATGATTAACTAAACCAAGGTTGTGTTCCCTTCAATGAGGTGTAATGCTAATGGGTATTAATATGATATATTTCTAATGGAAGGTCCTTTAGATATGCAAATGATTTCTAAATGAATATCCAATATTTTTTCAATAATTGGGTAGTATTTCCTCTTTATGATTTTCCCAAATATAAAAGAGTTTCAATGAAGTTAATGCCAAATAAAGCCCACTTATTCCTAAGCGATTATATTAAACAAAGGTTAAAGCCTTGAGTCTTTGATATTTACTCCTACCAATTTTAACTCACTTTTCCAAGCTAAGAAAGAATTAATGGCATTTGTTAATGCTTGCAACCACCAACAATAAATGAAGAATGAGAAGTAAATATATATCAACCAACCATTATATATATATTAAATGTTAAATACCCAATAACATAACACCTATTTAGGGTCCACAACCATAGTATTTAAAACTAGCCACTCATGCTTAAAGACAAAAAGATGAGAGTATTTAATGTCATAAAGCTTACAAAAATGGAGGAATCTCTACTTCTAAAGCTTCCAAAAGAGAGGAATATTCAAAGTGTATGTTGTAGCTCTAAAAACAGACAAGAATGACCCACAAAATCCAAATAAATCTATTTATAGTGGGCTAAAAATGGGATAAAAAACAGACAAAATTGCCCTTTCAGGTCAGCTATGCGACCACATTCTTGTCGCAGAACAGGAATGCGGTTTGCATTCTTCACAGCACCATCGCAGATGCAAACCCTAGGTTTCAGGTGCTTCGCCGCATTTGTTGATCTGCGGTCCGCATTGTTGATATGCGACCGCAGAGTTGCATCGCATTTCTGAGTTTGGCTTCTGAGGTTGGAGGTCTGCGGTCCATTATGCGGTTCGCAAACACGTTATGCGATCGCATAATGGACCGCATTTTTGCTCTTGAATTTTGCCAAACTTTCTGTTGAATTGTGCGGTTTAGTTGTGCATTCTACGGTCCGCATAGTGGATATGCGGTACCCTCCTGCTCATTATGCGATCGCATTTAGCTCTTTTCCTCACCTTTTTTAGCTTTTTGATCTCTTTTCATGTTCTTGAGCATTTAGTCCTCATGCACTGCAAAACATCAAAACCCCATAAGTATAAAAGGCAATTGCTCTTAAAAACAAGCTGCAATCTTAGCAATTTGGTATTAAATGTGCCAAAATTTTCCGGCACATCAGTGGTCTCCTGGTTTGGTTGAGGGCTGGAGTAGTGCATGTGAGGTGGATATTGGTTGTGAGGAGAATGGTTGTGGAATAGTGGCATGTTCATGCTTAGGGAAATTGGGGTGCTTGGGGGTGGGGGTGGGGGTGGGGGTTGTTTGTACATGGCTCCAGGGGGAAGAGTGGTTTCCCATTTGTGGGTGAGGTTGCTGCTGGGACAGCCATGGGTGGCTCGCTATACTATCGAGCCCAATCCTAGCCCCTCTGTTACAATCTGGGCTAGGTAGATTGGGTTCTCTATTCGTATGATAGCATCCTGCCCCCTAGGTGTAGATTCATGTTCAGGGAGAATCCCGTTAGTCCATATTCCAGCCATGAGAGTGGAATGTGGTTTGGGGGCAAGGGTGGTTTTGCATAGATGAGCGACTGGCCTTGTGTTGTTTGGTTGTTCTCCCTTGTCCAAACATACCTCCTTGTGTTCCTTTGGTATCTCCTTTGGTAGTAGCTATTGGAAGGGAGTCTTGGCATGTTGGTTTAGTTCTTGATTTTTGCTAAGTTTGACTAACTGTTGGTTTGTATTGTTTGCATGGGCATTAGCATCTAAATAGTGGCATGTAAGTATGTTTCTTGCCGTTACATTGTTAGGGGTTTGGGGAACTCTTGTAACTGATATTGATATGTTGAATTTGTCTAGGGTTTTGTATTGATTTTGATCTTGGATTTGATTTGTACTATGATGGCTTTGGTTCAGATTTGTGACAGGTTCTAGTGTGTTTTTGTCTTTCATGCTTTGATCCTTATTGTCCCTAATTAATGAAGGTGTGGCATTGTGAAGGGGTGCAGCATTCAAGTCATATGATTGGAGCTTTGGGGGTTTGGTACTGTCCATTGGTTGCTCCCTACTTGTAGTCGTGTGATGAGATTCCAACGTTGGTCCGTTGGATTCGTGTAGAGAATTCATGTCTTTGGAAATATTAATTGCTCTAGGTACTTGATCATTAAAGGTAGGTTTTAGAGGTATTAATGGTGTCATAAGATTGCTTGGCTCCTTTGGTTTATCCAGGGTATAATGTACATCTTCGTGTGGTCTTTGTATATTTCCCTCTAGGGTTTCGAAATTGTTTTCCATCTCAGCCGTCAGAGAACTTAATGCATTGAATTGATTTTCATTTCTCATGTGATTATTTGTTTCATTGTCCGTGTTAGTTGTATTGACCATTGGTCTATTCGTGTTACATCCCTTTGCATGGTATCTTTGCTTACCCATCGGAACTCTTGTTTGTGTTGGTGGCTTCTGCCGGAGTTGGTCATGTGGTGTTCATGTTTTGGTTCTTTTTGTGGTTGAGTTGTTGACATCTTCCTTTGGTCCTTTCCTTTTTTGGTCTTCCTGTGCATGAATATGTGCCAAGCCTCTACTTCCTCCACTAGTGATTCAATTCCTTCCTTATTTGTGTACTTAGATTTTGCTTCAGTGGTTTGTGTTGGGCTTGGGTGTTCGCATTGCGTTTTAGTATGTACCAACCTCCCACATTGTACGCACAACATGTTGAATCCTTCGTATGCAACTCTCTGGTAGTGTTTTCCTATTAGTACATGTGTTTTTAGGGGGCTTTCTATGTGTGCAAGGATGCAGACTCTTGCGTATTTGCCTCTCGTGGTTGAGGCTGTACATGTATCGATCCTTAGTAGCTTTCCCAACTTTGATCCTATTCTTTGAAGTATTTCGTAATCATAAAACTCTGTTGGGAGCTCCGGTAGTCTAGCCCAGATGGATGAGTAAGTTTGCAAGGCATTTGAGGCTACGAATCTTGGTTCCCATTTCCGGACCGTTAGGAATTGGTTGCCAATAAACCATGGTCCTCCGTGTAAAGCTTTTTCGTAATTTTCTGTTTTTGTAAATTTTATTCGGTAGCATTCATGTCCTAGGTCTATTAGGGTAATGGTTTCCGTTGGTCTCCATATAGCGGTTATTTTGTTTTGGAGGAAGGTGTATCCTACCTTTCTGCCAAAGATCTTGATTATAACCGCGTTGTTCCAGTTGCTGTAGATTCTTTCTTTATCAGTGGAGGTGATGGGGATAAAGTTTTCCGACTCGTATTGGTTCTCCGTTTCATCATTTATGTCGTGTCCTTGTCCTTCTATTGATTGTTGAACTGGTATTTGGTTTTGTGTATGTGTTCCATACAAGTTGTTTTTTAGTTTTTGTAGGAAGAGATTTGCTAGTTCTGGGCTTCCTACTTCCTGGCCAAGTTCGTTTCTACCTTTAGGAGAGGGTTGTTTGTCCATTGAGTCTATGTCCATTGTTGGGAACGTGTGTGTGTGTTGATCATTTGTGGTGCTAGTGTTGGTTCTAAGCATCTGTGCTGAGAATTTTGCTGCCTTCCTTGGATGGTAGATCTCTTCTTTGAGATGCCCTAGAGAGAAATGAGAGACTATATCACTTGTGTGTGGAGACTGATATCTCCGTTGTATCCTATTTACAAATATAAATTTGATTGGCGTCCTATTGATTTTATGCTTGCACTATGCCTTGTGACTTTTGGGTGTCCATTTACCTTTCTTTAACCTGCATCTCAAATTCTACACAACTTAAAATCCTTTCCCCTAAGTATTTCTATAATGAGACCTCTTTATATTGTTGTTTGATGCGATATAGCTTAAAAACTAATTAAATTGCAGTATTAACAGTAAACTCATCAAACTAATAGCTCTAGATTACAAATATTTCCTACATTTTTGCTTATTTTATTTAGGCGAAATGGCTTCCTGGCCACTTAGACTAGTAGGGCATTTGAAAGCCGATACATGAACTTTAATTTTTCTCAATTTAGCACTCGAACTCATGATTCCCTTAATTAATAAACACATTTGACCGTTGACCATGCCTATGTGGCAGTGGCAAATGTGATGTGGACAAAATTCGTGTTAGAAAATGCGCGTGAATGCAATAATCTGATTAAAGAAAATACTTTATCAATAGGGGAAAAAGTTAAAAAAATGAAAAAGAAAAGGAAAAAAAGACCCCTAGTGTGTCAGTACTCATTTTCGCCCTCATGCTTCTCTTCAACTTAAGCGAGGAGAGAGAGAGCATCAGAGAGTTTAATTCCGACTAAATTCGAAAGATTGTGTAGTTTTTCTCATATCGTATGATTTTGAAGTTTCTAGAAAAAATGGGGTTATATGATTGGTTTCCGGCGAAGTGGAGGTGGTAGCCATTGGAGTTTTCTGGCGGTCAAAAAGCACTCACCACTCTAAACCACCGATGGTCTGAAGAAAACCCTATCATCGAATTCAGCTTCGTCAAAACAAAAAAAAATGGCAGATATTTGCAATAGTATTGTGTGGCCTCCATTGTTTATGAATTTCTATTGTTTTTTCTGAAATTCTAAAATTAATTCTTTTTTTAGTCTTACCATGAGCATAGTGGTGTTGTGAATTTGATTTAGAAATAAGAGAGAGAAAGAACACTGAAGAAAAAGAGAAAGAAGAAGAATCAAAATAAGGAAAGGAATAAAGGTGGGTGAACGGAGAAGAAAGGAGATAGGTGGGTACGAGTTACTGGGGTAGTAGAGAGGTGTCAGATCATTTTTCGATTTTTGTTTTTTCTTTTTTTAATTTGTAACTTCTTTTTTGCTGATAATTTATTTAAAAATAGGACCCACAAATAACACATGTCAAGTAATAAATAGTCTAGTATATGACGTGTTGCACATGTCTTGCGTAATTGATATACACGCACTACTGGATGTATTTAGTAGTACTCATTCCGTCAACTTGGAGTATTCAGGAAAGTTTAAAGTTCATGTATCGGCTTGTTGGAATACTTGCTGATACACACAAGGCCCAAACAGACAACGAAGATGGCCCAACTTAGATGTCTTGATATTTATCTTGTATTATATTTTGAGTTAGGGTATTTTTATATTTTCGGGTAGTTCTTTTGGGCAAATGTAAATAGAGACCCAATGTAAATAAAAAGAGTAGAACTCTCTAGACAAAACAACTGGACATTTTATTTTTCTTCAATAAGAAATCAACTCTTCTTCTTCTCTCTCTAATTTTCCCAATATGAACCCTAGCTACAAATTCACACGAATTGATTGAACTCTTGTAATTTTCTCATGGTATCAGAGCAGGTTAACTGCTAATCTCTCTTTCCCGTTCGATCGATTCTAGTTTCATCAATTTTCGCCGAGGTTACAGTCTTCGCCGAGTTCCTCGCGTTTCTGGTGATCTATGGATTTTTTCACTATTTTTTGGGGCTTTTCCTATTTCGAGCAGAGTGTTCTTGTACAAATTTGGATTTTCTATACTCGGATTGCTTTTATTTGAAAATTTCTGAAGAATCACGAAGTTTTGTGACGAAATCTAGGGTTTTTCTTTTACTGATATGTTGGCGTTTGATTGAAGGCCGTACCTTTTCCTGTTGCGAAAAGGTTGGTAACATTTACTTCCTCTCTTCATACATCTATGAGGATTGAGGCAATTACTCTAGTTGCTCGTTGATTGCATGTCTGATTTCTCTGTTCAATAATTTGGATAGTATTTTTTGGTGTCTGTTTGTGTTGTTAATCATGGTAGAGACAAGTACTACATCTGCTAATACATCAGTGTTCATTCCTGGCCCCACTAACCTTCTACATTTACTTTCCTCTGATATTCCTGGAATATCTCTTGTTACTGTCCCTTTTGCTGGTAGTGGATTTGGGGGATGGCGTAGGAATATGATCGTGTCCCTCTCAGCTAGAAATAAATTGGCTTTTGTTGATGGAAGTTTTCCTAAATCTCCTAAGGATTCCCCTCAGATTCAACAATGGAATAGGTGTAATAACATGGTCATCTGTTGGTTAACCAGTTCACTTTCTCCTGATATCGCTGAAATTGTCAAGTATTCTAAGACCGCAGAGAGTATTTGGTCTCAGCTTACTAAAAGATATGGTTCAGACGATGGGACTAAGGTGTTTGAGTTAAAAAAGGAACTTGCTTCAACCTTCCAGGGGTCCTTAGATATAGCCTCATATTTTAACAAGCTGAAGAAACTGTGGGATGAGTTAGGATATGTGTGTACTAATCATGCAAACAGATGCTCCTGTCCTGTCAAGTCTGACCTTCAAAAAGAAAAGGAGGAGGATAAGGTGCATCAGTTCCTTATGGGACTTAATGATGTATATGTTGGTATGAAGAGCAACCTCCTGATGATGCACCCTCTTCCTTCTCTTGATATTGTTTACAATATCCTTCTCCAAGATGAAAGACAAAGGCAAATCAGTCCGGTCAGGCAACCTCTTTCAATGCAAATTTCAATAATCCTTCCAGCAAACCAGCCAATCCTCCATGTCAGTATTTTCAGAAAATTAATTTTGATCCAAGTAAATCTAATCTGCTATGTAGATACTGCAAGAAGCCTGCTCACACCATCGAAAAATGCTATAAGCTCCATGGTTTCCCTTCCAACTTCAAGTTTACTAAAGGGAGGAAAATGGCTGCTAATGTTGAGGTTCAACAGACTCCTAATCCTGATTCAAATTCTCCATCTGAGCATTCTTCTGAAACTGTATCTATGATTCTTGGCCTCACAAAAGAGCAATATACACAATTGATGCTTCTGCTACAACAAAGTCATGTATCAGAACAAGGTCATCGGTCCAGTTTCATGGCTTATACAAATTTTGCTGGTATAATTCCTCCTTCTGAATCTGTAGGAATTGGCTATGGTACTTGTATGTTAACTAGGGTAAATGATTATAGTTGGATTATAGATTCTGGGTCCACTAATCACATGACTTCTAACAAAGACCTACTCTTAGATATTAAACCCCTTGTTGTGCCCTACCTAGTCACACTTCCAAATGGTTATAAAGCTAAAGTAACTTGCACTGGTTAAATACATTTCCTTTCTTTCATCCTTCATCATGTACTGTACATTCCTAGTTTTCACTACAAACTCATCTCCGTCTACCAGCTTGTATCTTATTTAGACTGTGATCTACTCTTCAACAAACGTTATTGTCTTCCCAGGGCCCTTTACTGAAGAGCCCAGTGGAAGTTGGACTTTACAAGCTTGGATCGGATCAATCTTCACATGTTCCTGCCTTGTCTACTTCCTCTTCTGATAACTCTTCTTCTATTGTAAATACCATTCTCCATTACTTTCTGCAGCTTCTGATTCTCATTGTACAAACCATTCTGCTAATAATAAAATGGAGATTTTACGACATAACAGATTAGGACATATTCCTTTTGTTAGAATGAAAGATATTTATGTTATTCCATGCAAGTTTTCTAGTACTCAGTCTTTTGTTTGTTCTGTTTGCCCCTTAGCTAGGCAACCTAGACTCTCTTTCCCAGAAAGCTCTATTAAAACTTCTTCTCCTTTCCAACTTGTTCATGTAGATACTTGGGGACCCTATCATAGTCCAACATATAATGGTTTCAAGTATTTTCTTACTTTAGTTGATGATTTCACTAGAGCTACTTGGAATCACCTTATGGGGTCAAAGAGAAATGCTTTTCCTCTACTAAAAGCTTTTGTAGCCATGGTCAAAACACAATTCAATGTTACCATTAAAACCTTTAGAAGTGACAATGCTTATGAGTTGGGTTCCAGTCACACAGGCATTCAATTTTTCCTTGAACATGGGATCATACATCAAACTTCATGCCCTCACACACCACAACAAAATGGTGTGGTGGAGAGAAAGCATAGATATTTACTATAAACTTCAAGGGATTTACTTTTTCAATCCAAATTACCTTTAAAGTTCTGGGGTGGCTGTGTTTTGACAGCCACATATCTGATCAACATATTTCCTTCCAAACTTTTAAATAATAAATCACCTTTTGAACTACTATATGGACTGCCTCCTACATATGAACATCTCAGGTCATTTGGTTGTCTATGCTATCACACTGTCCCCAAATGTAATAGAGACCAATTTCAACCTAAGGTTGATCCTTGTGTTTTTATTGGTTACCCTTTGGGTAAGAAACCCTTTGGGTAAGAAAGGCTACAAACTTTACAACTTGTCCACTAAACTAACTTTGATCTCTAGGGATGTTGTTTTTCATGAATCTATCTTTCCTTTTGATTGTGCTAACTCTATCTCCCCTCCTCTTCCTAATTTTCTTCATGTTTTAGAAGAAACTTCATCTTTTCCCCCACCCTCATCTCCAACACATGTTCATGAGTCTTCTTCCCCACTATCCACTGATTCTTCCCCTCCTCCACCCTCACCTCTTCCCTTTACTTCACATGTTGCTCCTCCTCTTGTTCCACCACTCAGAAGATCCTCTAGGGATCATCATCCACCTGCTCATCTTCAACCTTATGTTTGTCAACTTCCCCCTTCTTTGTGTGGCCGTAGTGCTTCTTTATCTACTTGTTTTCATTCCCTAGCTGATAATACTATCACTGAACCTTCATCCTACAACCAAGTTGCCTCTATTCCAGAATGGAAAGAGGCCATGAAGAAGGAATTTGAGGCACTTGAGGCTAACCACACTTGGTCTATTGTTGAATTTCCTCAAGGTAAGAAACCCATTAGTTGCAAGTGGGTTTACAAAGTTAAATATAAAGCAGATGGATCAGTGGAGAGGTATAAGGTTAGGTTGGTTGTTAGAGGTGATACACAGGTTGAAGGAATTGATTTTAATGAGACCTTTTCTCCTGTCATCAAATTTTCTACAGTGAAATGTCTTGTTGCAGTAGTTGTTAAACAGAATTGGTCCGTGTTTCAATTGGATGCCAATAATGCATTTTTGCATAGTGATCTTGATGAGGAAGTGTACATGAAACTTCCTCCTGGCTTAGTTGCTAGTTCTGCTTATATGCCTTCTTCTTCTTTAGTGTGCAAATTACAAAAATCCTTATATGGACTCAGACAGGCTTCTAGGCAATGTTATGCCAAATTATCTCATGTTTTATGTTCCAGAGGATATTCCCACTCCTTGAATGATTATTCTCTTTTTGTCAAAAAATCTGGACCTTTTATTGTATTGATTGTTGTATATGTAGATGACATTAGTCTCACTGGTAATGATCTGGGTGAGATATCCTCTTTGAAAACCTTTCTGGACTCTCAGTTTAAAATCAAAGATTTGGTGTTCTCAACTATTTCCTAGGGATAGAGGTCTCTTACTCCTCTTCTGGCCTTCTTCTTAAAAAAAAAACGTTTATCAGAGATTTGTTGCATGACTATGATTGTGAAGTGGTATCTCCAGTGGTTTCCCCTTTAGATCTGTCGACCAAGTTGAAGGTTGATTATGGTGACCTTCTTCCTTCACCTAAATCTTATAGAAGTTTGGTTGGGAAGCTCAATTTTTTGACACATGTACACAAGGCCTGCTTCTCCTTCCTTTGGATTCGTGGGCCTAGGTGTCTCTCCTGTCTTTGGATTCTTCATTGTCTTACCTTTTTCTCCTAGTTTCAAGACAATTATATATTTCTTTTTCAGACTCTGTATTTAGCACTCAGTTTAGATAGTCCGTGAGGTTGTGACACCCCGGGTTTGGGTATGCGCATTATGTATTTTATTATTTCACTTTTCATTTTGAATTCCTATTACATTTCCGCTGTTAAAGTTATGAATTATGTTGGTTATTTCAGTTCATATTTGAAGGCATCAAATTTTCTTTTGTTGAATTGATTTGAAAAATATTAATGTATAGTATACGTTGGCTTGTCTAGCGGGTTCACCGTTAGTCGCAGTCATGGCCCAAATGTGGGATTTCGAGTCGTGACAGCTTATAACTGGTAGGGGCTTGAATCAAGAACTTGGTCTTTCAAGAGCATGTGACACTCGTTGGGGATCTCACTTTAAATATTTTAATAATTTTATTCTGATGTTTGGCTCTATTCTTGATGTTCTTGAATCGCTTGTTCTTGATGCACATTCTATAGATGAAAGAGCCAAGGCAATGGGATATCTCAGGGCTTGTCAAATATTTGAGGTTGCATTCATGTTACATTTGATGAGAGATATTTTAGCAATCACAAATGAGCTCAATAAACGCTTACAAAAAAAAGAGAAAGACATTGCAAACGCCATGCTACTTGTTGAAGTAGCAAAGAAAAGGTTGCAAAAGTTAAGGAAAGAGGAATGAGAATCTCATATTGCTAAGATATCCGCATTTTGTGACAAATTTGATATTTTGATACCTAACTTTGATGAGATATATGTCAGTTCTTTAAGATCACGCTGTAAGCCTGATGATTGTACAATCTTGCATCATTATCGGGTTGATGTATTTTGCAAAATTATTGATTAGAAAATTCAAAAACTTAATGAACGTTTTGACGAAGTGACAACTTATTTGCTTCATGGAATTGCTTGTTTGAATCCAATTAACTCATTTTCAAGTTTTGACATCAGGAAAATAATGAGAATGGATGAGTTATATCCCGGTGACTTTGATGAATTTAGTATGGGTGCTCTTGAGAATCAGCTTGCAAGTTATATTATTAATATTCGTGATGTTGATGAAAGATTCTCTGATCTACATGAGCTTTGTGATCTTCAAAAAGATTAGTTCAAACAAAGAAGCATTCAAATTATCCTCTTGTATTTCGCTTAGTGAAACTTGCTTTGCTTCTGCCCGTTGCTACCGCATCCGTTGAAAGAGATTTTTCGGCGATGAAGTTTATCAAGAATGACTTACGAAGTCGAATGAATGATGAGTTTGTTAGCGGTTGTTTGGTGCCTTATGTACAAAAAATTGTGCTTGATAGTATTTCTAATGATGCTATTATTAAAACATTTCAAGATATGAAACCTCGTCGAGTGCAACTGTAATAATGTACTTAGTTATTTTTTGTTAATCTCATTAGTCATTAGGTCCTTGTAACTAACACAAGACTTGTATTTTGTATTCTCTTTTGAAAGTCTTGTTACTATGATATGTTTATCTTAGCACTATCTTTGTGTTGAGAACCTCTCTTTCTATTAATAAAATCTGTTAGCATCTATATATTATTTTTGGTTTTGGTTAGCTTGCTTCATTGTGTATTTGACTTTAAAAATTTTTGAACCCCCTTCGCAAATATTCTGCCTCCGCCACTGTCAAGCACCTCTATCTTCCTCCATTAAAATACACCAATCAGTCACAACTTCCCCCTCTCCCCCTCCTCTAAACAACCACAAAAACCAGCTCAAACTCAACTCCCAAATTACAGCTCCATAACAACAAAACAACCAGCAGCCTCGTGAGATACAATCGAGGTTTGGTCCGGGTTCGAGTTTAAAAGCTTTGTCGCAAGATTTTCTATTCATTTGCCGATTCTCTCCGGGTTAGGTGCACTTGTTTGGCACAGAGATCTTGTATTAATCAAGTTTGGAAAAGAGAAGTTTCTTGCTAAGATCCATTTCTTACCTTATTTTGGGTTCAATAATACATGTTTAAAGCTACATGAATATGTTCTGTTTTATGAGCTTGTTAATTACTAGTAGTAGTATTTTGGTTTCTGCCACTTGTGTGTTTATCCTACTGATGTGTTGAATCATCATGTTAAATGGCGTGAATTAGTTTTTTTTTTCTTTTTCAGTTTTGTTAATATTAACCGTAATTCTTTTCTTTATAGTTTAAATGCAAATGAATTTAAATATTGTGAAAGAAGTTCGGACCTGTCACAATAATCTCAAAGATTAGGAAAATAATTCAAATGCGCTAGTTGGTTCAGGCGCGATTAATAATAATCATCGTGACTATGGGTACGATTTCCGTTGCATAGTTATGATACGTAACAAGTCAGGTGTGCGCTTCACGTGACTCGACCATCACTTCAAATAATAATAAGAATAAACATGTTGTAAATTACAGGTGCGTTAAACGTGGTACAATTCACAATGTGTATAAAACCAATAAGTACGCGACATCACAACTTATTTAAATAAATTCCATCAATCCTAAAAGCAATTAAAATTCTATTAAAAGCGGTTAGAAATTAAAAATACACAAAGGCTTTAAACATGTAATAAATTAGCTAATTAGGCCAATTATTAATAGTTGAGAGACCGTGCGAAAACCATGAAACTCGGGAGTGCCACACACTTTCTCTCGGGTTAACAGAATTCCATACCTGGTCTTCTGTCTTCCCGGACCATAAATAAGATTCAATTTCCTCGATTTGGGATTGTAAAGGGAACCAGTGACTTGGGAAACTATCATAATTAATTCAAGTGGCGGCTCTAAATAAATAAATAAACTCATTTCGATTAATGTCACTTTAGATGGAAAAACTCCCTATCCTCTCGGAAACAAGTGTTGATACCTAATTTTTCCCAAAAAATATTTTAAATTGCATATATAACTTCAAAATCATGCATTAATAGCAATTGATATTTTTTCCATAATTTTCATATATTTTTATTAATTTATCCAGTATTTTATTTCCAATTAATAATTACAAAATTGCATCACAAATGATTTCAAAAATATTTCTTGATCTAATTTATTATTTTTGGTCTTATTAGGACCAAATTATTTTATAATTAGCCAAATTGGCACCTTTTGGCTATAATTGCAATAACTTTGCAATAATAGCCCAACCATATGATTTTATACTATCTTTACCAAAAATTAGTCGTTTGTATGTTAAATTACTGAATGATCATTTTAAACTATTTTCTATACATGAAATTCATTTTTTATAATTAACAACTATTTTGTAAATTGTTTTAATTAATTGCATTGAGTATTTAACAAATAGCCTAGTTTTATTTCAATTGTATCCTAATTGAATCAGACCCCAACCCAATTAAAACATCCCAAATACCCCAATCCCCATTCAATAACTAACCGACCCAATTCCTTGTCTAATCTGGATCGTTGATCAATTTTAATCAACGGTCCAGATCTCCTCTTACCTTAATTAACCCTAAAGACTACCCCCCTCCCTCTCATTCTCTCCTTCACTCCGCCGTTACATCCTTCTCATCTCTCTCAAGTTCCCTCTGCTAAACCTAAGCTCTCTCACCGGCCGTTGACTCGCCGGTAACTATGGTGGCTGCACCACTATCCCCAGCCTCCATGGCTCCGTCACACGCCGGATTACTGCTACCTTAAGGTCCTCAAGAGAACCAGAAGCGCTTCAACTCATCCCATGGCCTTTTCATGCCGTTCTCAGGCCACCCTTGGCCTGTCCGAGTAAGATCCTTCCATCTCCGGCTAAAACCTATGGTTTCTAAGCCGATTCTCTCATCTTTGGGTTATCTCTCTCTGAAAACCCTAACTCATCTCTTGACTTCTCAGATCTGTAACAGATCTGAGTATATCCTGAGTTATTTTGCTGTTTTCCTTAAAAATTTCTCCAATTTTTCTAAAACGCCTCTTTGTCTTCAAACTAGTGTTCTTAACCCCTTTCAAAAATGATTCTTCTTCTGATATAGTGTTGTTCCATGATTTCTACTATGGTTGGACGATTTACTTATGTTTTTCCTTTTTACCCGATTAAAAGCCCTAATTTTGAGACTGTCTTTGATAATATGTTCGTTTAACCCGCATGTGTGCTTGTTTCTCATGAACATTCTGTGCTTTTGTGCATTTTACCTCATTAGGGTTTCTGATTCTTTGCTTCTTCCTCCTATATCATGTTTACTCTATTAATTCATACTATGTTCTATGCGAATCCCTGATTATGTGATTCTTTTTACCCTATTTTGCCTATTATTGCCTATTATGTGTTTATTCCGTTATTCTTAGAAATTCGTGTTAATTTCCCTAATCAGTGCCATGTTCTAGTTTGAATCCTTGACTTATTTTATGGTTGATTATACTGTCAAACTGATTCTTAAGCATTGTCCTGAACCTAGCCTCTATTACATGTTCTATACTTGTGCTATGCTGAAACTATTTCCTTATGTGTTATATTCAGCCTTATATAATTTCCTTCCTTATTTATTATCTTCCTATTACCGTTTGAATTTAACTCCTTAATTAGAGGGAGTACTTACACTGATTGGTACCTAATTCCCTAATCACTGTTAGACTATTGATTCTTACCTTATTTTCTACCTAGTTTCAAACTATATATACACTACTCTTTCATTAACACAACACACGAACACTTTGGTTAAAAATCTCTCTCTCTCACACTCAAACTTTCTGCTCTCTTTTCTCTGGTCACTTGCTATTGTTCTAAGTCAGCCGGCTGTAAGCCAAGGCTGATTAATATACTCTCTTGCTTCTCACTTTGTGTTTACTGTCTCTCTACTGGTATGTCCTGATTTCAATCTAAGTCCCAAAAACAATATGTTTCTTTTACTACTTCAATTTATCATGTTTCTAGTCTGTTTCTACCTATGGTTTTGCAGTGAAACCTGTACTTGATATGTTTTCATTATTGTTCATTTAGCATGTTATATACTCCCTTTCCTTAGGATCAGTATGAATATGTTACCCCCCTTTTGTAGTATGTCTCAATGTGATCTTGCTCTATCTGGTTTTTTGGTATGAATCTCCTTTGAAAAGCAGTATGTATCCTAGACTTATATGATTCTGTGTTGATTTTAAACTATGTTGATCCCATACTCTACTGAATCCCCTAAGCATTCTGATTCTGGGACTATGTCTAATTAGTATTCCTGAGTCTATGTCTCCCTATCTGTACCAATTACAAGACTTCTACCTGTTATGTGTTCACCATACTATGTGCTCTATGTACCCCTGTAACGACCCAGCCGGTTGTTTTGCGTATCAGGGTCCTGTTTCCTTAAATGAAACCTTACATAGCGGCTATTCGTGCTTTATGACTCGCGGGAGCGGGTGGTCCGGGATTTGGGAATGATTTGGATGGTTTAGGAACACTTGGTTCCTTAAGGCTGGCCTATTTGGCCAAGTTTGACTTCGGTCAACACTTTGAGCAAACCACCTCAGAATCGAGTTCTAACAGCTCCAGTAGCTCCGTATGATGATTTCGGACTTGGGCGTATGTTCGGCTCGGGTTTCTGATGACCCGAGAGCGTTTCAGCGCCCGAAATGGAAATCAAGATTTCCTTAAGTTTAGAATTTTGCTTGGAACGGGACTTCATGCTTTCGGGGTCCGAATGGAATTCCGGGTCTGGAAATAGTTCTGAATAGTCATTATTGACCTGTCTGCAAAATTTGGGGTCATTCCGAGTAGTATAGACCCGTCCGGCGTAATGTAATGAATTCTAGAATTTCAAAGTTCTTAAGTTTGATTAATTTGGTTTTGGGGTTGAATTTTGAGTTCCGTGGTTGTTTTTCATGTTCCGGAAGTTCGAGCGAGTCTGTATCATGAATATAGACTTGCCGATGCTTTTGCACGGGGTCCCGAGGGGCTCGGGGGTGTTTTAGACCCCCGGGAGCTAAGTTGGAAAAACCAGAAATTATTCTGTCTGGTTTCCTTCTCTGCGATCGCAGAGAAGTAATTATGCTGGGCAATCCAATGTTCTCTGCGATCGCAGACATCACACTGCGATCGCACAAGTCACCTACCTACCCCCTACTGCCTATTCCTCTCTGCGGTCGCAGACCTCACTCCTGCGACCCTACCCTTTGCGATCGCAGGCCCCGTCTATGCGATCGCATAGTGCTTCCTGGGGGCCAGGGACATTTGTTCTCCGCGATCGCAGGCCTGATGCCGTGATCACAGTGAAGGTTTTCCTGGGTAGTATTTAAATGTCCAATTACAGGATTCTTCTTCATTATTCAATACCCAACCTCCATTAGAGCTCCTCAAAGCTAGGGAAAAGCTGTCCAAGGTCAAGTCCTTCCAGGTTAGTATGATTTTCTCTCTAAATTCATGAATTCATTATGGAAATCTAACTAGTTATCTATTAAAATATCAAAAACAAAATCATGAAATTTGGTAGTCATTCCTAGGGCTTTGATAATTAGTGAATTATCCCCTTTTAGCCATGAACTCCTAAATAAATTATGTAATTACGATCCTTGGGCTTCAGGTAATTCATTCCTTCGAGAATTTTCAAAATCCGAACGCGTGGGCCCGAGGTCAAAATTTTAAAAACCTTCAAGAATACTATATTTGGGATTTCTTGTTAATTCTTATTCTTGGAGCATCAATTGATTCAATTATGCTATGTTTGGCTAGCTGTGAGCCGTCGAGGGTAGTTTCAGAATTTCGGGCGCATATTTTGATCCGGTCCTTGGTCCGAGGAGTTCTTTTATCGAGGTGAGTCTCCTTTCTAACCTCGTAAGAGGGAAATTGTCCCTCTAGGTAACCTTGTTT
>ML517026.1:64315-78964 GCA_005239535.1 Nicotiana rustica | reverse complement strand
AAAGGTTGGTTCGTGCATTCTGGCATCATCATCATACTACACAAGATCCAGGGGCCCTCCGCCTTTTCCTCCTCCTAGTCAACCTAAGGGGAAAATCAAAGGCAAAGGAAAAATGGAAGATTTGAGCAATATCAGGAAAGAAAACACAACGCCAGTGGAATGAACAGAAGATACTGAAAGTCAAGGTATTTAGGTTCAGAACGAGACTATGTCACAACTCGAGCAAAGGTTGTTGAAGCTCCAAGGGGAGCTTGAGCATTTTCCGAATTTGTAAAATTTATCCTTCTCACTCAGTGTCCCATATATCAATCATACAAATATCGGAAATCCCATACCTCCTTAGAACACACCAAAAAAATAGAATCCTCCCACAACTCATCATCACATAACTCCACCAAAATATCCGACTATTCAGCCACAATGAAACACTTTCCACACTCCGAGAAACACCCCACTGATCGTCCCTGTACCACAAAACTCCACAAACGACTACCTCTATACCTAGGCGCCAGGCCATCACAATAACCCTATCTACGTGGAGATTCTACCTCACTCCACCCAACTCGTTTCTTACACACCCGAATCTAGTGAGATGGATATGCTTATCAAGAATTTGGCCGAAGAACTTAAGAAACTAACAAGCCGAGTTCAAGGTGTTGAAGGAAGCAAGGGGGTTGAAGGGCTGAACTATGAAGATCTCTGCATACAACTCGATGTTGAACTACCCGAGGGTTACAAACCTCCTAAGTTTGAGATGTTCGACGGTACAGGTGATCCTAGGGTCCATCTGAGGACCTATTGTGATAAATTGGTTGGAGTGAGAAAAAATGAGAAGATTCGTATGAAGCTGTTTATGAGGAGCCTGACAGGGGATGCTCTGTCTTGGTACATCAGCCAAGACCCTAAAAAGTGGTCCAATTAGGTGAATATGGCATCAGACTTCATGGATCGGTTCAGGTTCAATACGAAGAATGCTCTCGACGTGTTTTATATTTAGAATCTTAAGAAGAATCCCACAGAAACGTTTCGCAAGTATTCTACTTGTTAGAGGTCTGAAGTATCTAAGGTCAGGCCTTCCTTAGATGAAGAACAAATGAAAAAATTCTTTGTCCGGGCACAAGACCCGCAGTATTATGAGCGGTTGATGGTGTTTGAAAACCGCAAATTCTCTAACATCATCAAGTTAGGTGAGAGAATCGAAAAAGGGATTAAAAGTGGAATGGTCACCAATTTTGAAGCACTACAAGCCACGAACAAGGCCCTGCAGTCTGGTGGCATATCCAAGAAGAAAGATGCAGGAACGGTAATGGTTGCACAGGGACCCAAATCCCCGTTGGTATACCGAACTTCTCCACTCACATACCAAGCACCCCCACCCACCTATCACTCAGCACCTCCACCAACATATCAATCACCTCCACCACCTACATATCAGCCTACTTCTCCTAGATATTCCTAGCCGGCTCATGTTTACCATACCTACAACTCACAACTATCCCACCCCCTGCTCGCTAAATGTTTCCAAGACCTCGACCCAACTTTGACCGCAGGCCGCCCAAAAAATACACTACCATTGCTGAATCTATCGACCAGCTATATGACAGACTGAAAGTTGTTGGTTACGTTACTCCTATCCCTGCTGTAAACCCTGATAATCCCTCTCAATGGGTTAATCCAAATAAAACCTGTGCATACCATTCCGGCATGAAGGGAGATACAATTGAAGAATTCCGCTCACTGAAAGATAAGATTCTGTGTTTGATTGATAACAAGATCATTCAAGCAAAGGAAGATACTCCCAATGTCCGCAACAATCCGCTTCCAGACCATAGGGGTGGAGGCATTAACATGATCGAAATAGAAGAAGATTGGGACCCATAGGCGTCGATCGGGTTGATTATAGAAGGTGATGATCCAAAGAATACATCAATCACTCTTAATCCTATCATAGTCTAGATCCAGCCATCCGGAGATGTTGAAGTAGCTACGTCAGTTCCATTCAAGTTCGAAGAGACACCACCCGCAGATGCACTTGTGCCATTTGAGGGCAAAGTAATGCCACCTGCTGAGACACTTGTTCCATTCGAAGTGAAAGTAGATGCACCAATCACAGTGGCGGTGTCAACCACGCCACCCTTTTACACCAACGTTGTACCATGGGATTATGTGGCTGAGGTAAGAAGGCAAGGTAAATTTAAGATAGAGGAAATTGTTGTTGCACAGGGGATGACAAGGACCGGCAGGGTCTATACGCCTGAACATTTGGCAGAATCTAGCAAGCAGGCTTCCAGCAGGCCTCCCATCATTGAGACATGCCCAAATGATTTTTGGAGGAAGGTGCAGGCTAAATAATACTCAGTCATCGATCAATTTAACAAAACCCCAGCCCAGATATCCATTTTGTCATTGCTGCAGAATTTAGAGACGTACATGAATGCTCTGATGAAAGTGCTGAACGAAGCGTATGTGCCGAATAACATCACCCGCGGGGAAATGGCCAATATGGTATGTCAAGTATTGGAGAGTCATAAGATCACTTTTCACGAGGACGAGCTGCCACCTGAAGGGTTAAGTCACAATGAAGCACTGCACATCACTATGCAATGTGAGGACCACTTCATCAGCAGGATTCTGATTGACGGGGGATCCAGCCTCAACATCTGTCCATTGACAACTCTCAAGAAATTGGGCAAGGGATTGTACGAGATCAGAGAAGGGTCTATGAATGTAAAAGCTTTCGACGGTTCTCAGAGGTCTACCATTGGTGAGATCAGTCTTTCTTTGCAAATGGGACCTATATGGTTCGAGGTTGATTTTCAGGTGATAGATATATCGGCGTCCTACAACCTATTATTGGGACGACCATGGATACATGCCGCTGGGGCTATGGCATCAACATTACATCAGGCAGTGAAGTTTGAATGGAACCGCCAGGAAGTAATCATCCATGGAGATGGAAGCAACCCCATCTACAGTCGCCAGACCATCCCGGTGGTTGAATGTAGAAGAGGGCTGGGTGGAGAAACCTACCACCACATCGAGCGGGTCAACGCAATAGAAAAAGACAAGTGGTGGGACAGTAAGATTGAAAGAATACTGAAATGGAGCGGGTATGAGCCTGGCAGAGGACTCAGCAAGAATCTTCAAGGGATCTCCAAGCCAATACAGCTCAAACGCCATGGCACCACTTTTGGTCTAGGATATAAATACACATGGCAAGAATACAAGAACTGGTCGCCACTATGGCGCGATCCCTATTATCCATTGGAATAGTCGATACCACATCTGGAGCAGACCTTTCAGCAGGCCGATATCATATGGGGGTCAGAAGAAGAAGAAGCAAATCTATACTTGGAAGATAATGGTATGGACTGTTGAGTCATCATTGAGAAGGAGGAGGAGGAAGGACCTTCCATCCAAGCCGTGAGCAAAGGATCATTCCTTAAGAACTGGACTGTTAGAACAACCAGGGCCCAACGAGTCCCGGGCATTACTATTTCCTATCTTGATGAACCAATGACTGTGACATGCAAGGAGACAACGTTACAAACGGACAGTGATTCAGAAGAAGAGGATGATATCATACTTGATGAAATCATCAGAGAAGTTGAGGATTTCAAAAACAGACCTAAGTCCAACCTGGACGAGATTGAGATTGTCAACTTGGGAGATTCAGAAATTGTCAAAGAAACTCGCATCAACATTCACTTATCGCCACTAGAGAATAAGTAATACACACAATTCTTGAAATTATGAAGACATATTTGCATGGTCGTACGATGACATGACTGGTCTAAGTACATCAATTGTGGCTCACAAACTGCCAACCAATCCAACGTGCCTGCCGGTAAAACAAAAGCTCAGAAAGTTCAAGCCCGACATGAGTTTGAAAATCAAAGAAGAAGTTACCAAGCAAATCAATGCCAAGGTTCTCCGGGTGGTTGAATATCCGACATGGTTAGCCAACATCTTGCCAGTGCCTAAGAAAGATGGAAAGGTCAGGGTTTGTGTCGACTACCGGGATCTCAACCGGGCCAGTCCGAAGGATGATTTCCCTCTTCCAAACATACACATCCTGATTGACAATTGTGCCAAGCATGGACTTCAGTCGTTCGTGGATTGCTTTGCTGGTTACCACCAGATTTGGATAGACGAGGAAGACAGTGAGAAAATGACTTTCATTACGCCGTGGGGAGTCTACTGTTATAAGATAATGCCATTCGGCCTAAAGAATGCTGGGCCAGCTACATGAGAGCTATGACCACTATCTTCCATGACATGATACACAAAGAGATCAAGGTGTATGTGGATGACGTCATTATCAAGTCCAGGAAAGCCACCGACCAGATATCAAATATGAGGAAGTTCTTCATCAGATTTCGGAAATACAACTTGAAATTAAACCCCGCAAAGTGTGCATTCGGGGTTCTCGCTGGAAATTTGCTAGGGTTCATTGTCAGCTGCCGAGGGATAGAATTGGATCCGTCAAAGGTCAAAGCCATCCAAGAGTTACCACCGCCAAAGAACAAGAAAGACGTGATGAGTTTCCTGGGATGCCTTAACTACATCAACCGGTTCATATCCCAGTCCACGGTCATATGCGAACCAATATTCAAGATGCTGCACCCAAATGGACCGAGGACTGTCAAAAGGCCTTCGATAGAATCAAGGAGTACTTTTCCACACCGACAGTCTTGGTACCCCCAGAGCCAAGTAGACCCTTGCTACTCTACCTCGCAGTATTATATGGAGCTTTCAGCTGCGTTATGGGGTAGCACGATGAGACAGGAAGGAAAGAGCAAACTATATATTATTTGAGTAAGAAGTTCACTCCATACGAGGCATGTTATTCTCTGCTGGAACGTACCTGTTGTGCTCTAACCTGGGTAGCCCAGAAGCTGAGGCATTACTTTTGTGCTTATACAACATATCTCATATCAAGGATGGATCCCTTGAAATATATCTTTCAGAAACCCATGCCCACTGGCAAGTTGGCCAAGTGGAAAATCCTGTTGAGTGAGTTCAACATTGTCTATGTGACTTAGAAAGCGGTCAAGGGACAAGCATTGGCGGACCATCTTGCTGAGAACCCTGTGGATGACGAATACGAACCCCTGAAAACGTATTTTCCCGATGAAGAAGTGTCATTCATAGGAGAAGACATTGCAGAATCCTATGACGAATGAAGAATGTTCTTTGATGGAGCGGCGAATTTCAAAGGAGTCGGCATTGGAGCTGTCCTGGTATCGAAAACTGGTCAACATTACCCAGTATCCGCTAAACTCAGATTCCCCTGCACAAACAATATGGCAGAGTATGAAGCCTGCATCTTGGGGCTCAACATGGCCATTGATATGAACATTCAGGAGCTGCTGGTAATTGGTGACTTAGACCTGATAATACACCAAGTACAAGGAGAATGAGCTACCAAGAATTCCAAGATACTGCCGTATCTGCACCATGTGCAGGAATTGAGAAAGAGTTTCACAAAGATAGAATTTCGGCACGTTCCCAGAATTCAGAGCGAGTTCGCCGATGCATTGGCCACTCTATCATCCATGATACAACATCCAGATAAGAACTTCATTGACCCTATTCCAGTAAAGATCCATAGCCAGCCAGCATACTGTGCCTATGTTGAAGAAGAGGCAGATGGAAAACCATGGTTCCACGATATCAAGGAGTATTTGTCAAAGGGAGAGTACCCAGAGCTTGTAAATCATACTTAGAAACTCACGCTTCAGATATGGTCCAACAGTTCCTTTCACAATGGAGAAGTCTTGTACAGGAGAACTCCCAATTTGGGATTATTGAGATGTGTCGATGCGAAGGAAGCCTCCAAACTACTTGGAGAGATACACACTGGGACCTATGACCCGCATATGAATGGATTTGTCTTGGCCAAGAAGATACTCAGAGCTGGTTACTTCTGGATGACCATGGAAACAGAATGCATCCAGTATGTTCGGAAATGCTACCGATGTCAGGTACATGCAGATATGATAAAGGTACCCCTAAACGAGCTCAATGCAACAAGCTCACCTTGGCCGTTCGCCGCCTGGGGAATGGACGTCATTGGACCGATCGAGCCTACAACCTCAAATAGACACATGTTCATCTTGGTAGCAATGGATTATTTCATTAAATGGGTCGAAGCAGCATACTACAAGGCGGTGACTAAGAAAGTCGTGGCAGACTTTGTCCCGACCGTATTATTTGTCGATTTGGGATCCCAGAGTCAATCATCACCGACAACGGCTCCAATATCAACAGTGACCTGATGAAAGCCATGTTCGAATCTTTCAAAATCAAGCACAAGAATTCCACTGCCTACAGACCTTAGATGAATGGAGCTGTAGAAGCCGCCAATAAAAACATCAAGAAGATATTGAGTAAGATGATAGTAAATAACAAACAATGGCACGAGAAGTTATCATTTGCCTTACTAGGATACCGCACCACAGTCCGTACATCAACTGGGGCAACTCCCTACTTGCTGGTTTATGGCACGGAAGCCGTTATTCCTGTCGAAGTGGAGATTCCTTCCCTAAGAATCATACAAGAAGCTGAGCTTAACGATGCAGAGTGGGTAAAGAGCCTCTATGAGAAACTGGCCCTCGTATACGAAAAAAGGATGACTGCAATATATCATGGTCAACTTTATCAAAATAGAATGACCAGAGCCTTCAACAAAAGAGTTAAGCCAAGTCAGTTCACACCGGGGCAACTGGTGTTAAAGAAGATCTTTCCAGATCAAGATGAATCCAAAGGGAAATTATCTCCCAAATGGCAAGGTCCGTATATGGTTCACCGAGTATTGACAGGAGGAGCCCTTATACTCGCAGAAATGGACGGAGAAGTCTGGCCAAAGCCAATCAATTCAGATGCAGTCAAACGCTACTATGTGTAATTCTGTATGCTATGACTCACATGATGTAAATTGAACTACGCCTGAACTGATTCCCGTTTAAGAGGGGATACGTAGGCAGCCCTATGGGTTCGGTCATAATTCAACAAAAAACTCATTTTCCCCCATTGGAAATTGGGGTAGAATTTTGAGGAGGACCCTTAAAATTCTGAAGCAAGTTCAGCCGATCGCAACATGCACAACAGTCAGAGTCTTTAATCCGTCTAACTGGGCAAAATTTTGAGGAGGACCCTCAAAATTCCGTAGCATGAGAGGTTGCAATGTCTTGAACCGTGTCACAGTCGTCAGTTCATCGAAATTTCTTTTAAAAAAATATAATAATAATAAAATATATTTTTTACTATGTCTTTACAAAATCATGCACGTTTGCTTGTAAAATAGCTCTATTTAGCAAACGCTACCCCGATGATGTAAAAAGGATCATCAGACCAAGTAGAACAAGGCAGGCAAAGCCAGCGGGGATACGAACCAACCTCCCCATCTACAGAACTCACGATTTTTATTTGGATGCAGGAACAAAGAAACAAACATGCTTCAGGGTTACAAATCTCAACACAGTCGTAAAATGCCAAAATTTTCTATCAGCACAAAGTATAACATGCTCCGCAGTCGTAATTCTCTCAACGATCGCAATACTGCACTTTGCTACCAGCTAAGAGATCCTACTATCATATGCTATTTATTATTTTGCATAAGGCTAATATCTGCCTTCCACATCCTGCATAAGGCTATTCTTTGCCTTCCTTTGCATGAGGTTAAGCTATACCTCCATTTTCATAAGGCTAATCTCTGCCTTCATTCTGCATCAGGCTAAGCTCTGCCTCCATTTGCATAAGGTTAATCTTCTTCCTTCCTTTGCATGAGGTTAAGCTCTACCTCTATTTGCATGAGGCTAAGCTCTGCCTCCATTTTCATAAGGCTAATCTTCTGCCTTCCGTTTGCATAAGGCTAATCTTCTTCCTTCCTTTGCATGAGGTTAAGCTCTACCTCCATTTGCATGAGGTTAAGCTCTGCCTCCATTTGCATAAGGCTAATCTATGCCTTCCTTTGCATGAGGTTAAGCTCTACCTCTATTTGCATAAGGCTAATGTCCGCCTTCATTCTGCATCAGGCTAATCTCTGCCTTCCACATCCTTCATAAGGCTATTCTCTGCCTTCCTTTGCATGAGGTTAAGCTATACCTCCATTTGCATAAGGCTAATATCTGCATCCCTTTGCATGAGGTTAAGCTCTGCCTTCCACATCCTACATAAGGCTATTCTCTGCCTTCCTATCTGCATGAGGCTAATCTCTGCCTTCCACATCCTGCATAAGGCTATTCTCTACCTTCCTTTGCATGAGGTTAAGCTCTACCTCCATTTGCATAAGGCTAATCACTGCCTTCCTATCTGCATGAGGCTAAGCTCTACCTTCCACATCCTGCATAAGGCTATTCTCTGCCTTCTTTTGCATGAGGTTAAGTTGTGTCTCTATTTGCATAAGGCTAATCTCTGCCTTCCTATCTGCATGAGGCTAAGCTCTGCCTCCATCTGCATAAAGCTAATCTCTGCCTTCATCTTGCATGAGACTAAGCTCTGCCTCCATACCTGTATGAGTCTAATCTCTTCCTTTCATCTTGCATGAGGCTAATCTCTGCCCTCCATCTGCATAAGGCTAATCTCTACCTTCATTTGCATGAGACTAAGCTCTGTCTCCATAACTGCATGAGGCTAAGATCTGCCTCCAATTTACTTTTTCATCGAGACTAAGGGCTGTCTCTCAAGCATTATTTACTTCGCTTCTCTTCCGGGCTAAGATCTGCCCTTCAATTTGCAAGACTAAGATTTGTCTTGTCGGCCTCATATTACTACATTTCATGGGCTGAATATCGCCAACTTATTCAAAGGCGTCATAGTTCGGAGGCACCATCTTCATGGCCCGAGAACATCATTTCATGGCATGCGAATCTCTCATCAAACAATTCATGGCCCAGGACATCATGGTCTGAGGATGTCATCCCTAACCGTCCAAAGACAACTTTCACAGTCCAACATGAACCCGCATCATGTTTAAATTTATGCATAGTACACGCTTGTATTGCTTTTATTTGCAGGTGACCCGATGAGCAACAACTATCCCAGCAGGAGTGATCCCACTCCAGTTCTCCCAACCATATCAAACCTAACCATTCCCGTAAAACCATTCACTCATCCAGCCCTAGAGGTTGTGTCCGTCCTTGGAATGATTTCACCGGTATACTTCGCCGATGGATCCGGAACTACATACGGCCTGATTCCTGTAAGACCAGGGATATGTAGGCAGCTCAGAATCCAGGGTGCGGCCTAAATCTCTCAAACTGTTTCACTCGATCAAAAATTAGCCATCATATCTTTGCCCGACAACTCTCCTTTTCGGGTAAAGAGGGGCAGTTGTTTATACCCAATTTTTTCCAAAAAATATTTTAAATTGCATATATAACTTCAAAATCATGCATTATCAATTGATATTTTTTCCATAATTTTCCTATAATTTTATTAATTTATCCAACATTTTATTTCTAATTAATAATTACAAAATTGCATCACAAATGATTTCAAAAACATTTCTTGATCTAATTTATTATTTTTGGTCTTATTAGGACCAAATTATTTCATAATTAGCCAAATTAGCACCTTTTGGCTATAATTACAACAACTTTGCAATTATAGCCCAACCATATGATTTTATACTATCTTTACCAAAAATTAGTCATTTGTATGTTAAATTACTGAATGATCATTTTAAAACTATTTTATATGCATGCAATTTATTTTTTATAACTAAGAGCTATTTTGTAAATTGTTTTAATTAATTGCATTGGGTATTTAACAAATAGCCTAGTTTTATTTCAATTGTAGCCTAATTGAATCAGACCCCAACCCAATTAAAATAGCACAAATACCCCAGGCCCCATTCAATAACTACCCGGACTAATTTCTTATCTAATCTGGACCGTTGATCAATTTTAATTAACGGTCCAGATCTCCTCTTACCTTAATTAACCCTAAAGATTACCCCCCCCCTTCCCTCTCATTCTCTCTTTCACTCCGCCGTTACATCCCTCTCATCTCTCTCAAGTTCCCTCTGCTAAACCTAAGCTCTCTCACCGACCGTTGACTCGCCGGTAACCATGGTAGCTCCACCACTATCCCCAGCCACCATGGCTCCCTCACACGCCGGATTACTGCTACCTTAAGGTCTCCAAGAGAACCAAAAGCGGTTCAACTCACCCCATGGCCTTTTCCATGCCGTTCTCAGGCCACCCTTGGCCTGTCCGAGTAAGATCCTTCCATCTACGGCTAAAACCTATGGCTTCTAAGTCAATTCTCTCATCTTTGGGTTATCTCTTTGTAACGACCGGACAGTCCTTTTGCGTTCTAAAACCCCGTGCCCCTAAATGAGACTTCCGTAGTTGCTTTTACTTATTTATGACTTGCGGGGACAGGTGGTTCGAGGTTTGGAAGAGTTTAGAGCGGTATAGGAACACTTAGTTCTTTAAGGTTGGCTTTTAAGGCCAAGTTTGACTTCGGTCAACATTTTTAGTAAACGACCTTGGAATCGCGATTCAAAGGTTCCGTTAGGTTCGTATGATGATTTCGGACTTGGGTGTGTATTCGGAATGGGTTTTGGATGACCCGGGAGCATTTCGACGCCAAATAGTGAAATAAGGATTTTCTTAAGTTCAAATTGAGGTTTGGAACGTGTTTTTGTGTTATCGAGGTCCAAATAGAATTCCGAGACCCCTCCGCTTTCGCATAGACCCCTATTCGCATAGAAGGCCTCACAAGGCACTGGACAATTATTCTTCGCGAACGCACTGCCCCTGCTGTGTTCGTATAAAAGGGGCAGCTGGGCAGTGTGTTTTTAAAACGAGACTTAGTCTATTTTGAACACTCTTCTTCTTGTTTGAGGCAATTTTGAGCATGCAAGAGAGACAAACGACCTAGATACTGTAAGGGAAGTAATTCCTACCCTAAATTTAGTCTCATACTTGAATTCTTAGGTAGATTAACACACTAACTAGTGGAAAATATGGGTTAGAGAAAAAACCTAGGGTTTTATGAAAATGAGAGAATTACCAAAGAATTTATTATGAAATCATACAAAAACTATATAATGTTGATCCTTAGGCTATGGGTAAGTGTTTCCTTTGAGAATTTCAGGAATCCGAGCATGTGGGCCTGGGGGTGTATTTTGGGATTTAGCAATTTAGGTCGAAATGATCATTTAGCAAGAAGAATTTGGGACTCTTTAGCATAAATGGACTTGTTAATAATGTGTTTGACTAGTTTCGAGTCCTTGGTCAAAGAATTTGGAGTTTAGGGCGCGTTCTTGACCTGGGAAGTAGGCTTGACACGAGGTAAGTCTCCTTTCTAACCTTATAAGAGGGAATTGTCCCCATAGGTGAATTAAATGATTATGTGTTATTGTTTGTGGGGACTACGTACGTACGAGGTGTTGAGAGTCTGTGCATAGGGTCTATTATTGTTAAGTCCGGGTAGTTAGGCTCACACCATGCTTTGTCAATTTTCCTTAAATTGAATTAAACACCTTGTGACTTCATTGTATGCAACCTTGTTTCAATAAAATCCTAGAACTTGGCATTTTAAAGGAATTGTTATTTGGAGAGGATTTAAAGAATGATATTTTATTTGCATGTGACCGCTTCGCAATTTATATTCCGCGAGCGGAGTGTTTCTTTCCCCTACTCTCATGGGAGCGGGCCGTACGCCACGACATGTTGATAGATGTATCTATGGTTCAGGTCTTTCGACCCTCTGGCAGTGCACATATATTGTTATTATGATGGCTCAGGCCAGTTGTCCTTATTCCGTTATGCGCATGCTATTTGCTTAATGTCTTTATGACTGTCGAATTGTTAGATATCCGGGGAAGGATGAATTGAGAACTTGCTTATTAGTGTTTCATCAATTAAATTGAATTGCGGTTATAATTCGCTATTTGCTGCCTTATTACCCTCGCATACTTGTTACTTCCATTATATCATGCTTAATTATATTATTTGGACCCTAGTAAGTGTCAAGTAGACCTCTCGTCACTACTTCTTCGAGATTAGACGGGATGCTTACTGGGTACACATTATATTATGTACTCATGCTACACTCTGTACTTAATTGTACAGGTTCTGAGACGGGTGCATCTGGGTACCAGGCGGAAGCTCGTTCCTGAGATACACCTGGGGTAGACTTCACGGTGAGCTACTTCTCCTGGCGATCTTGAACAGCACTACGAAGTATTCTTTTGTGATTTCTGTCTATTTCCTTCGGACAGTAGGACAATTTATTATATCTTTTGTTATACTCTACTAGTATGTCCGTAGACTTGTGACGCTAGTTCCTGGCACACACGTAGTAGACGTTATATTATTGGGCTGTAAATATTGACTTATGATTTCTTATGGCTATTTCTGTTTAAGTTCTCCAAATTTATCCGTTCCTGCTTAATGACTTAAACTTAAATTAAGTAAGTGTTAGAAATGTTTTGGTAAATTAAATGAAACTCACGAGTTGATTAATGTTGGCTTGCCCAACTACGGTGTTGGGCGCCATCACGACCTGAGCTAAGATTTGGGTCGTGACAACATGGTATCAGAGCTCTAGGTTCACGTAGGTCTCACGAGTCACGGGCAAACCCAATACAGTCTTGCGGATCGGTGCGGAGACGTCTGTATTTATCTTCGGGAGGATATAGGGTGTTAGGAAATCTCTCTTTATTCATCTTCTATCATGCAGTTGATGGTATGATAAATCTCACTCTTCTATTCTCTCACAGATGGTGAGGACGCGCGCAACCGATGTTCCAGACCCGGGAGGGGTCGCTACCCTCGTCATCCGAGGCCGTGGCAGAGGCCGAGGGAGGGCACCGACCCGAGGTAGGGGACGAGGGAGTCCCAGAGCTGTTCCAGTAGCACCCCCAGTGGATCCGGCTGAGGATCCCATTACTAAGGAGCAGGGCGAGGCGCCCGCAGCAGGTCCTTCCCCATTAGACTTTATGACGGCGTCGGGATTCCAGGAGGTCATGGGTCGTATGATGCGGTTCATGGACACCATGACTCATTTGTACAGACCCCTACTGCCCATGTCGCAGGTCACGCCGCGGTAGTATATCAGACCCCGGGTACACTGCCCGTGGGCGGGGCTCAGCCTGTAGCAGCAGCACCTGAGCCCAGACCACCTGTGGACGGCGATCCGCAGAAGCTGTTGGATAGATGGACCAGATTGCACCCTCCTGTCTTCAGAGGTGAGCGTGGCGAGGATTCCCAGGACTTCATTGATAGGTGCAGGGACAGACTGCACAACATGAGGATATTGGAGTCCCTTGGAGTTGACTTTACCACTTTTAATTTAGAGAGCAGGGCCCGCAGATGGTAGCAGTCCTTTATTCTTGGAAGACCGGAAGATACTCCTCCTATCACCTGGGAGCAGTTTACCCAGTTGTTCATGGACAGGTATATTCCACCCTCTGAGAGGGAAGAGCTGCAGTATCAGTTTGAGAAGCTGGAGCAGGGTCAGCTGTCGGTGACACACTATGAGGCCAGGTTTTCTGAGCTGTCTCGTCATGCCCTCATGATACTTCCTACTGATGCTGAGAGAGTGCGGAGATTTGTAGCTGGGTTGCATCCAGTCATTGGGGCCAACATGGCCCGAGAGGTGGAGATGGGGACTCCTTATCAGCTTGTGGTAGAGATTGCTCGCAGGATCGAGGGTTATCGGTCGAGAAACAGAGAGCAGGGGCAGCATGATAAGTGAGCTAGATTTTTTGGGGATTTTAGAGGTGCTCCAGCTGGGGGAAGAGGTCAGTTTGGTAGGGTCCAATCCAGCAGACCCCCATATTCCGCACCCCCACCACCTCCCCGAGGTGTTCTAGCGAGGCCTTATTTAAGCGCCATTCCAGAGCGTTCTTACTGCCATCCAGCTATTCAGGGTTCATCTGGCGGTTATTCTGGTCATCAGGGATCCTCCAGCCCTTACTTCAGTGCTATGCTAGAGGGTTCACACCGCTCTCTAGCTATTCAGGGTTCTTCTTCAGGGAAGCATGCTATGGTGCCGGGAGGTTGTTATGAGTGTGGGGACCCAGGTCATATGAAGAGGTTTTGTCCCAAGCTTCGGGGCAAGGCAGTGCAACAGAGTTACCAGCCTATGAGTCCAGCACCAGCGGTCCTGCCACCCAGAGGTGGAGGACACACCGGAAGGGGTCGTCCTAGAGGTGGAGGCCAGACAGGGGGAGCCTAGTCAGCTCCTGTTCATTCCGGCGGAGGTCATTCGTCCGTTTCTCCAGCTAAATTCTATGCTATTCCGGCAAGATCAGATGTAGTGGCCTTAGATGCCATTATCACATGTGGGCGATTCTGTGGTGGTAGACCAGATTTATCGGTCATGTGTGGTTACATTCTGTGGGTTCGACACCAGAGAAGACCTCTTGTTGCTCGATATGGTTGATTTTGAGGTTATCCTGGGCATGGATTGGATATCTCCCTATCATGACGTTCTAGATTTCCATGCCAAGACGGTTACTCTAGCCATGCCCGAGTTTCCTAGATTGGAGTGCAGAGGTTCCTACGTTAGTGGAGCTAGTCGGGTTATTTCCTTCCTGAAGGCTCGACATATGGTCGAGAAGGGTTGTTTACCTTATCTTGCTTATGTGAGGGACACCACCGCTGAGTTTCCGACGGAATGAACAGG
>ML517026.1:53527-64131 GCA_005239535.1 Nicotiana rustica | reverse complement strand
ACCACCGCTGAGTTTCCGACGATTGATTCAGTGCCAGTAGTTTGAGAGTTTGCTGATGTATTTCCTTCAGACCTTCCAGGCATGCCACCGGATCATGATATTGATTTTTGCATTGACTTAGCTCCAGGCACCCAATCTATCTCTATTCCCCCATACCGTATGGATCCGAAGGAATTGAAGGAATTTAAAGAACAACTTGAGGAGTTGTTGGCTAAGGGGTTCATCAGACCGAGTGTATCGCCTTGAGGTGCTCCAATGCTATTTGTGAAGAAGAAGGATGTGGCTATGCAAATGTGTATTGATTACCGCCAGTTGAACAAGGTCACCATCAAGAATAAGTACCCGTTGCCGCGCATAGATGATTTGTTTGACCAGTTGCAAGGTGCTCGAGTGTTTTCTAAGATTGACCTGAGATCGGGGTACCATTGGCTGAGGATTCAGGACTCGGATAATCCGAAGACTTCCTTCTGTATGAGATATGGCCATTATGATTTCCTGGTGATGTCCTTTGGCTTGACTAATGCCCCAACAACACTCATGGAATTGATGAACATGGTGTTCATGCCTTATATTGATTCCTTCGTCATTGTCTTTATTGATGATATTCTGATTTACTCACGTAGCCTGGGAGAGCACGAGCAGCATTTGAGAGATGTGCTCCAGACCTTGCGAGAACAGAAGTTGTATGCTAAGTTCTCCAAGTGTGAGTTTTGGTTGGATTCTGTGGCATTCTTGGGACATGTGGTATCCAGAGAGAGTATCAAGGTTGATCCTAAGAAGATTGAGGCAATTCAGAGTTGGCCACGCCCTACTTCAGCTACAGAGATTAGGAGCTTCTTGGGCCTAGCATGTTATTATCACCGATTTGTGGAGGGTTTTTCATCCATTGCAGCTCCTCTAACTAGATTGACTCAGAAGAATGCCCCGTTCTGGTGGTCCGATGAGTGTGAGGCGAGCTTCTAGAAGCTCAAGACAACATTGACCTCAGCACCAGTTCTGGTATTGCCTTTTGGTTCTAGGATGTATACAGTTTATTGCGACGCTTTACGCGTTAGCTTAGGATGTGTGTTGATGCAGGAGGGGCGAGTTATTGCATATTCTTCACGTCAGATGAAGGTTCATGAGAAAAATTACCCTGTGCATGATTTGGAGTTGGCGGCCATTGTTCATGCTCTTACGATTTGGAGGAACTACTTGTATGGTGTATCTTGTGAGGTTTATACAGACCACCGCAGCTTACAACACCTGTTCAAGCATATGGATCTTAATTTGAGGCAGCGTAGGTGGCTCGAGTTGCTGAAGGATTATGATATCACCATTCTTTATCATCCGAGAAACGCAAATGTGGTAGCAGATGCCTTAAGCAGGAAGGCAGAGAGTATGGGTATCTTAGCTTATATTTCAGTAGAGGAGAAACCTCTAGCTTTGAACATTCAGTCCTTGGCTAATCGCCTGGTGAGATTGGACCTTTCAGAGCCCTGCCGAGTTCTTGCACGTATGGTTGCTCAGTCTTCATTATTGGGGGAGATTAAGGCCCGACAGTTTGATGATTTGCGCTTGGCAGAGCTACGGGAGACAGTGGTACAGGGTGGTGCAAAGGAGGTTTCTATTGGGGAGGATGGTGTTCTGAGACTTCAGGGCCGTTTGTGTGTTCCTAATGTTGATGGCCCGAGGGAGAGGATTCTAGAGGAGGCTCATAGCTCACGGTATTCTATTCATCCTGGTGCTAGCAAGATGTATCGTGACTTGAAGCAGCATTTCTGGTGGAGGCGGATGAAGAAGGACATAGTGAAGTATGTGGCTAGATGACTAAATTGCCAGCAGGTTAAGTACGAGCACCAGAGGCCAGGAGGCCTACTTCAGCAGATGCCTATACCTGAGTGGAAATGGGAGCGCATCACTATGGACGTCGTAGTTAGGTTGCCTCGGAATTTACGAAAGGTTGATGCAGTTTGGTTAATTATGGACAGGTTGACCAAGTCGGAACACTTTATTCCAGTAGCTACTACTTATACTTCTGAGAGGTTGGCCCAGATCTACATGCGGGAGATAGTCTGGTTGCACGGTGTGCCTGTGTCCATTATATCAGATCGAGGTCCTCAATTCACCTCGCACTTCTGGAGAGCATTACAGAGTGAGTTAGGCACCCGGGTAGAGCTCATCACAACATTTCACCCCCAGACCGACGGGCAGTCGGAGCGGACAGTTCAGATGTTGGAGGACATGCTCAGGCGTACGTGATTGACTTAGGAGGTCAGTGGGACCAGTTCTATCCTTTGGTTGAGTTTGCTTATAATAATAACTATCAGTCTAACATTGAGATGGCTCCATTTGAGGCCTTGTATGGTTGGCGATGTCGTTCTCCTATCGGGTGGTTTGAGCCTGGCGAGGCTAAGTTATATGGAATCGACCTGGTGAAGGATGCTTTGGAGAAAGTGGAGTTAATTCAGGAGAGGCTTCGCACAACACAGCCTAGACAGAAGAGTTACGTGGATCAGAAGGCGCGTGATCTATCATTTATGGAGGGAGAGAAGGTTCTGTTGAAAGTCTCGCCGATGAAGGGTATTATGAGGTTTGGGAAGAAGGGCAATCTGAGCCCAAAGTTTATAGGTCCTTTCGAGGTATTGAGGCGAGATGGAGAGGTTACTTATGGGCTTGCTTTACCTCCCAGTTTATCAGGAGTTCATCTGGTCTTTCATGTATCCATGCTCCGTAGGTATCACGTTGAACTATCTCACGTGGTAGATTTTAGCACCATTCAACTAGATGAGAGGTTGGACTACGAGGAGGATCCAATTGCTATTATTGACAGGCAGGATCGCCAGTTGAGGTCCAAGAGGGTTTTCGCCGTAAAGGTCCAGTGAAGGGGCCAACCAGTCGAGGAGGCGACTTGGGAGTCCGAGGAGGACATGCAGAGCAGATATCCACACCTATTCAGCACTCCAGGTATGATTCTAGACCCGTTTGAGGACGAACGTTTGTTTAAGAGTTGGAGAATGTAACGACCCGACTAGTCATTTTGCGTTCTAGAACTCGTGCCCCTAAATGAGACTTCCCGTAGTTTCTTTTACTGATTTATGACTTGCGGGGACGGGTTGTTCGAGGTTTGGAAGAGTTTAGAGCGGTATAGGAACACTTAGTTCTTTAAGGTTGGCTTTTAAGGCCAAGTTTGACTTCGGTCAACATTTTTAGTAAACGGCATCGGAATCGCGATTCGAAGGTTCCGGTAGGTTTGTATGATGATTTCGGACTTGGGCGTGTATTCGGAACGGGGTTTGGATGATCCGAGAGTGTTTTAGCGCCAAATAATGAAATAAGGATTTTCTTAAGTTCAAATTGAGGTTTGGAACGTGATTTTGTGTTATTGATGTGCAAACGTAATTCCGAGACTAGGAATAGTTCCGTTATGTCATTGATGACTTGCTCGCAAAATTTGGTGTCATTCCGAGTAGTAATGATAGGTTCAGCGTGTTGAAAGCAAATTCTAGAACTTGAATTTCAAAGTTTGATTAAATTTGGTTTTGGGGTCGGATTCTTAGTTTCGTTGTTGTTTTTCGCGTTCCGAAAATTCAAGCGAGTCCATATCATGAATACAGACTTGCCAGTACCTTTGGACGGGGTGCCGAGGGGCTCGGGTGAGTTTCGTACCCCTCATAGCAAAATGCAAAACACCAAATTTTCTCTATCTGGTTTCCTTCTATGCGTTCGCGGGTGTTCTCACGCGTTCGCATAGAGGGAATTGCGCAGGGGTGAAAGTTACCCTATGCGTTCATATAGGTGCTTCGTGTTCGCATAGGGTAAAGCAATGGGCCATCTCAGCTCAGCCCTTACTCTGTGCGTTCGCACCCTCCCATCCACGTTCGAATAGGTCTAGCCCAACTAGCGTCCGCGTTCGCATAGAAAGCCTCAGAAGGCCCTGGCCAATTGTTCTTCGCGAACACACTGCCCCTGCTGCGTTCGCATAGAAGGGGAAGTTGGGCAGTGTGTTTTTAAAATGGGACTTAGTCTATTTTGAGCACTCTTCTTCTTCCTTGAGGAGATTTTGAGCATGCAAGAGAGACAAACGACCTAGCTACTGTACGGTAAGTAATTCCAACCCTAAATTTAGTCTCATACTTGAATTCTTAGGTAGATTAACACACTAATTAGTGGAAAACATGGGTTAGAGCAAAAACCTAGGGTTTTATAAAAATGAGAGAATTACCAAAGAATTTGTTATGAAATCATACAAAACTATATAATGTTGATCCTTAGGCTATGGGTAAGTGTTTCCTTCGAGAATTTCCGGAATCCGAGCATGTGGGCCCGGGGGTGTATTTTGGGATTTAGCAATTTAGGTCTAAATTATCATTTAGCAAGAAGAATTTGGGACTCTTGAGCATAAATTGACTTGTTAATAATGTGTGTGACTAGTTTCGAGTCCTTGGGCAACCAATTTGGAGTTTCGGGCGCGTTCTTGACCCGGGAAGTAGGCTTGACACGAGGTAAGTCTCCTTTCTAACCTTGTAAGAGGGAATTGTCCCCATAGGTGAATTAAATGATTATGTGTTATTGTTTGTGGGGACTACGTACGTACGAGGTGACGAGAGTCCGTGCGTAGTGTCTATTATTGTTAAGTCAGGGTAGTTAGGCTCACACCATGCTTTGTGAATTTTCCTTAAATTGAATTAAACACCTTGTGACTTCAATGTAAGCAACTTTGTTTCAAGAAAATCCTACAACTTGGTATTTTAAAGGAATTGTTATTTGGAGAGGATTTAAAGAAAGATATTGCATTTGCATGTGAACGCTTCGCAATTTATATTCCGCGAGCGGAGTGTTTCTTTCCCCTACTCTCATGGGAGCGGGTCGTACGCCACGACAGGTTGATAGATGCATTTATGGTTCGCATCGTTCGACCCTTCGGCAGTGCACATATATTGTTATTATGATGGCTCAGGTCGGTTGTCCTTATTCCGTTATGCGCATGCTATTTGCTTAATGTCTTTATGACTGTCGAATTGTTAGATATCCGGGGAAGGATGAATTGAGAACTTGCTTATTAGTGTTTCATCAATTAAATTAAATTGCGGTTATAATTCGCTATTTGCTGCCTTATTACCCTCGCATACTTGTTACTTTCATTATATCATGCTTAATTATATTATTTGGACCCTAGTAAGTGTCAAGTCGACCTCTCGTCACTACTTCTTCGAGATTAGACGGGATACTTACTGGGTACACATTATATTATGTACTCATGCTACACTCTGTACTTAATTGTACAGGTTCTGAGACGGGTGCATCTGGGTACCAGGCCGGAGCTCGTTCCTGAGATACACCTGGGGTAGACTTCACGGTAAGCTACTTCTCCTGGCGATCTTGAACAGCACTATGAAGTCTTCTTTTGTGATTTCTGTCTATTTCCTTCGGACAGTAGGACAATTTATTATATCTTTTGTTATACTCTACTAGTATGCCTGTAGACTTGTGATGCTAGTTCCTGGCACACACGTAGTAGACATTATATTTTTGGGCTGTAAATATTGACTTATGATTTCTTATGGCTATTTCTGTCTTTGATAATATGTTCATTTAATCCGCATGTGTTCTTGTTTCTCATGAACATTCTATGCTTTTGTGTTTTTTACCTCATTAGGGTTTGTGATTCTTTGCTTCTTCCGCCTTTATCATCTTTAATCTATTAATTCATACTATGTTCTATGTGAATCGCTGATTTATGTGATTCTTTTTACCCTATTTTGCCTATTATGTGTTTATTCCGTTTTTCTCAGAAATTCATGTTAATTTCCCTAATCAGTGCCTGTTCTAGTTTGAATCCCTGACTTATGTGATTCTTTTACCCTATTTCGCCTATTATGTGTTTATTCCGTTTACCTGTTGTGTTTTCCTTGATTAATACTATTTTCTGTTTGAATCCTTGATTCCCTGTGATTGATATCATATTCTCTATTGATTCTCCGATCTTAGTGTATTTTTTACCTTATTTTATGGTTGATTATACTGTCAAACTGATTCTTACATGTTCTATACTTGTGCTATGCTGAAACTATTTCATTATGTGTTATATTCAGCCTTAAATGATTTCCTTCCTTATTTATTATCTGCCTATTACCGTTTGAATTTAACTCCTTAATTAGAGGGAGTACTTACACTGATTGGTACCTAATTCCCTAATCACTGCTGGACTATTGATTCTTACCTTATTTTCTCCCTAGTTTCAAACTATATATACACTGATCTTTCATTAACACAACACACAAACACTTTGGTTAAAAAGCTCTATCTCTCACACTCAAACTTTCTGCGCTCTTTTATCTGGTCACTTGCTATTGTTCTAAGTCAGCCGGCTGTAAGCCAAGACTGATTACTATACTCTCTTGCTTCTCACTTTGTGTTTACTGTCTCTCTACTGATATGTCCTGATTTCAATCTAAGTCCCAAAAACAATGTGTTTCTTTTACTACTTCAATTTATCCTATTTCTAGTCTGTTTCTACCTATGGTTTTGCTGTGAAACCTGTACTTGATATGTTTTCATTATTGTTCATTTAGCATGTGATCTCCCTATACTTAGGATCAACATGAATATGTTACCCCCCGTTTTATAGTATGTCTCAATGTGATCTTGCTCTATCTGGTTTTCTGGTATGAATCTCCTTTGAAAAGCAGTATGTATCCTAGACATGTATGGTTCTGTGTTGATTTTAAACTATGTTGATCCCATACTCTACTGAATCCCCTAAGCATTCTGATTCTGGGACTATGTCTAATTAATATTCCTGAGTCTATTGTAACGACCCGGTCTGTCGTTACGTAAAACCTGCATTATAACTGTTGTTATTGACTTATTATAGATTGGTTATTCTGTTGTTAATGTGTTAGAGTTGATAGGCTTGGAATCAGAATGGTTAAATGAGAATTCAGACACTTAGTCCTTAAGAATAGTCTTAAAATGGGAAAGGTCAACTAAGAGTTGACTTATTGGTAAACGACCTCGGAATGCGAATTTTATGGCTCGGATAGCTTCGTTAGGTGATTTGGGACTTAGGAGTGTGTGCATAATAATTTTGTGATGTCCGGTGTAGAATTAGGCTTGAATTAGCGGAAGTTAATTTTTGGCAATTCCAGACGGTAGGGGAAAATAGGCTATCGGGGTCGGAATGGAATTCCGACAGTTGGAACCAGTTTGTAATGTCATTTTGGACTTGTCTGCAAAATTTCAGGTCAATCGGAGTTGGTTTGGATAGTTTCGGCATCATTGGTGAATTTTAGAAATATCAAAGTTCTTAGGCTTGAATCCGATGTAAATTTGGGGTTTTGATGTTAGTTTTGGTGTTTTGAGAGTGCACTAAGTTTGAATGATTTTATGGGATATGTTGGTAAGTTTGGTTGGGGTCCCGAGGGGCTCGGGATTAATTTCGGGTGATTAACGGACTCATTTGGACTTAGAACAATTGTTGGTTTTCTGGTTTTTGTGCACAGTGATTTTGTCCACTGCGATCGCGGGTGAAGTAGTGCGATCGCAGAGAGTTAATTATGGACAGGATCAGATTGGTCTATGCGATCGCAAGAAGGGAGGTGCGATCGCGGAGTAGAAGGGGCCCAATGCAGTGCGATTGCGAAGAGTTAGCCAGGCGCGTCGGTAGCGGGGTCAGTTGTTCTTCGCGATCGCGTGAGACGGATTGTGATCGTGTAGGTTGAGGTTCTATTGAACCGCGATCGCGTGAGATTTGTTGCAATCGTGGAGGTCTGGGGGGAATTGGTCAGTGCGATCGCGGAGAGTAAATCACTGGGCAGTTAAAATATAACCCTTCCGCGACTTAAACCCTCTTTTACACCATTGTTGAGCGGATGAGAGCTTTTTGGGCGATTTTTGGAGGATAAAATCAGTGGGTATCACAGAGGTAAGTATTTTGATTATTAAAACTCGTTTATGGGTGATTAAAGACCATAATCTCAGCCTTTAATTCATGAAAAACAGTAAAAAAATAGGATTTTGGGGCATGAGATTATGAGACCTTCAAGGGTCGATTTGAGAGGTCAAACGAACTCCGATTTTGGTGTTCTTTATATGTACAGAACCGTGAGAAGATGAAGAACAATTTTCTGTAAAAAAATTCTGAGTTTCGGGACGCGGGCCCGGGGGTCAGGTTTTGACCGATTTCGGAATTTTGAGTTAAATTCGATATTTTTGTTTATTGGAAATTATTCCTTAAACATATGTTGATGATAAAAATCTGAACTTGGTAGATTTGGAGCCTTCGGAGGTTGATTCGAGAGGCAAGCGTGTTGCGGAATAATTCCGGGTTAGTTTTGAGGTAAGTAATGTCTTGAAATCCTGTCCTGAGGGTATGAAACCCCGGACCATGCATCCTTCACGGGTTTTGGAATACAAAGATTGAAACTTGGGAAATATATTCCCTTCTTAGGAAACTATTGAGTTGCGAAACCAATTTTTAAGCCTTTTCTTAATTAGTATTTATGTATTATGATATGTTTTGGGCTGTAAGCCGTGTTTGGGGCCTAGTGACGATCTGTTTGCCCCTTGGGGGATTGTTTTACTGTGTTTCCTCACTTGATATGTTGTGAATTACACTTAGTCTTTTCCTGATAAATGGTTTTGACACTCAGAGTATTTTGATACTATTTATTGAAAAATGAAACACTGTTTTGGGTCGAGAACCCGGTTTGTTTATGGCCTAAGGGCTAACTGAGAGTGTCTGACTGAGTAATGTGAGGAGGCTTCCAGGCCTTACGAGTGATGTGCGGAGGCTTCCAGGCCTTATAAGTGATGTGAGGACGCTTCCAGGCCTTATGAGTGATGTGAGGAGGCTTCCTGACCTTATAAGTGATGTGAGGAGGCTTCCAGGCCTCATGAGAGAGATGAGAAGGCTTCCAGGCCTTATGTTATTATTGCGCTTGGGCTGTAGGATCCCCTCCGGAGTCTGTAACACACCCCCAGTGAGCGCCGGTACCGATTGATAGATGATGATTGCCCGCGGGGCTGATACTTAGTGATGATTGATACTGAGTGATGATTGATATTGAGTGATCGAGAGAATTCCTGAGGGCAATGGTTACGAGAAATGATTTTGGCCCGTGGGGCGGATTTATGCTGATTTTACTAAGTTTTCGAACTATGATTCACTTTGTTTTCAAACTGGCTCTTACTGAGGATTTCAATGAGATATATTGATATTTACTTGTTTTTTTGAAGGAGTCTGGAATTGATTTTTGAACCTATGAATTTGCTAAATACTACTTGGTGACTTGATGTTTTACTGGTTGTTGTGAAATGGTGTATCTGTTTGTGTGCTTTATATTTCTCAGACTGTGATTTCTTTTCATTACTAATGAGTTGGTGTACTCATAAAGACTCCCTGTGCCTCTGTGCACAGATCCAGGTACGAGCTCGCAGCAGTAGCTGACGCAGGTTCGTTAGCAGTAGTCGCGGGATTTCGAGGTAACTGTTCAGCGTCCACAGCTTCTCCATTTCCCCTCCTTGTTTAGCTTTAGCATTTGATTCAGAGATATACATTATAGTTTTAGCAGAGTTAGATTTATTTACTCGTAGATGCTCATGACTATTGACTCCAGTTCTTAGGAGGTTATTTAGAATATTATGGGGACGCTAAGACTTAATTAAATTATTTGTGCTATGGTTGCGTGCTTATTATTAAATTATGAACTGTTATAATTGAACAAAAGCGTAGTAATGTGATGGTTGGCTAGCCTAGTTCCACGATAGGCGCCATCACGACCTATTAGGATTTGGGGTCGTGACAAGTTGGTATCAGAGGACTTGGTAACATAGGACTCAACGGTCATGAGCAGGTTTAGTAGAGTCTTGCGGATCGGTATGGAGACGTATGTGCTTATCTTCGAGAGGCTGCAGAACTTTTAGGAAATATCTCTATTTTCTCTAACTCTTTCGTGCCAATCTATTGATTCTTGAAATCTAAACTTACGTTGTTTCATTCTCTCACAGATGGTGAGGACACGCAATACCGATCAGGGTGACCAGGCACCAGCCAGACCCACAAGGGGTCGAGGCCGTGGTAGAGGTAGGGGGCCAGCTAAGGCAGCAGCCGGGGTGGTACCACAGGATCTCCCTATCGTTCAGGATCAGGTTCCCGCCGATGGTGCTCCAGCGGGACAGGCTGAAGCACCTGCAGTGCCTATTGTTATTCCGGGTCTTCAGGAGACCTTGGCTCAGATATTGACGGTGTGTTCCAGTTTGGCTCAGGTAGTTGCTATGTCCACTACTGCCACTGCAGCTCAGGCTGGGGGAGGCAATCAGACTCCAGCTGCCCGGACACCTGAGCAGGTTGTACGGGGTATTCAGGCACCAGGAGCAGCCCCAGTTTAGCCGGTTGCTCCAGCTCAGGATTTTGTGGTCGTTGCTATGCCTGAGGATGAGCAGCGCAAGCTGGAGAAGTTCAGCAGACTTAAGCCTCCGACTTTCAGTGGCACAGAGGGGGAGGATGCCCAAGGTTTTCTTGATAAATGCCAGAGGATACTACGTACTGCGGGTATTTTGGAGACCAGTGGAGTCTCGTTTGTTACATTTCAGTTTGCGGGTGCTGCTTTTACTTGGTGGGA
>ML517026.1:744-21256 GCA_005239535.1 Nicotiana rustica | reverse complement strand
ACCGTTGAGTCCTATGTAACCTAGAGCTCTGATACCAACTTGTCACGACCCAAAATCCTAACAGGCCGTGATGGCGCCTATCGTGGAACTAGGCTAGCCAACCATACTTTACTACGCCTTTTTTCAATTACACGAGTTCACAATTCAATAATAAGCATGCAACCATTGCATTAAACAATATAAATAAGTCTTAGCGTTCCCATATTAGCCTAAACCAACCTCCTAAGAACTGGAGTCGATAGTCATGAGCATCTAAGAATAAATAAATCTAACTCTGCTAAAACTATAATATATGTCTCTGAATCAAATGCTAAAGCTAAATAAGGAAGGGAAATGGAGAAGCTGTGGACGCTGGACAGTTACCTCGAAATCCCGTGAAACTGCTGCTAACGAACAAGGCAGCTACTGCTCCAAATCGGTACCTGAATCTGTGCACAGAGGAACAGGGAGTCTTTATGAGTACGCCAACTCAGTAGTAATGAAAATANAATGCTGCTATCGAACCTGCGTCAGCTACTGCTGCGAGCTAGTACCTGGATCTGTGCACAGAGGAACAGGGAGTCTTTATGAGTACGCCAACTCAGTAGTAATGAAAATAAATCACAGTCTAAATATAAAACATACAGTACATATGCACAATTTTACAAAAGCCAGTAAAATACCAAGTCACCAGGTAGTATTCAGCAAATACATAAGTTCAAAAATCGGTTTCCAGGAGTCCTTTGAAACAAGTGTAATATCAGTATATCTCAGTAAAATTCTCAATAACAAAACCAGTTTGAAAACGAAGTAAATCATCGTTTGAAAACTCAGTAAAAATCCTCATAAAACTGCCCCTCGGGCCATGATCATTTCTTATAACAATATCTTTCAGTATTAGCCCATCAGGCAACCTCACAATCACTCAGCCCATCAGGCAACCTCACAATCACTCTGCCCATCAGGCAACCTCACAATCACTCTGCATAAGCCCTGCGGGCATCACTCATTAGGTACCAGCGCTCACTAGGGGTACAGATTCCGGAGGGGCTCCTACAGCCCAAACACTATAATAAGCCACAGCATGGCATAAATCACACACAATATAGTCCTGTAGCCTCACTCATATCATATCATCCTCACAATATAGGCCAGCAGCCTCACTCAGTCAGACACTCTCAATTTGCCCTTCAGGCCATAATTATACCGGGTTCTCGACCCAAAAACAGTGTTTCACAACACGCTTGCCTCTCGAATCAACCTCTGAAGGCTCCAAATCAACCAAGTTCAGATTTTTATCATCAATATGTGCTTAAGGAACAATTTCCAATCGAAGGAATTCAAATTTTACCCAAAAATCCCTAACCATTCAAAACCCGACCCCCGGGCCCGCGTCCCGAAACTCAGAAATTTTTATACAAAAGAGTTCTTAGTTCTCTCACGAGTTCGTACATATAAACAACACCAAAATTGGAGTTCGTTTGACCCCTCAAATCGACCCCTAAAGGTCTCATAATCGCAAGCCCTAAAACCCAATTGTTTTCTACTGATTTTCCATGAATTTACACTGGTTTTATGTTCTATAATCATCCATAATCGAGTTTTAATGATCAAAACACTTACCTCTATGAAGAACAAGGATTTCCTTCTTCAAAAATCGCCTCAATAGCTCTTTGTCCGAAAAAAATGGTGTAAAAAGGGTTTAGGTCGCGGAAGGGTTTATTTTATATTTGCCAAGTTTTTTATTCGTCGCGATCGCGGTCAACGGGCCGCGTTCGCGTTGACTGTTGTTCCTTTCCCTTCGCGATCGCGGTCATCTCGTCGCGATCGCACTGCCTTGCCCAGACGACCCTTCGCGATCGCACCCCAGGTCCGCCTTCACACTGACCAACGGCCTGGGGGTTCCCCAGGTGACTTGAACCCTACGCGAACGCACTAGTCTCTCCGCGTTCGCGATGCACCTTTCTCCTCTTCTCCGCGTTCGCACCTGGACCACCGCGAACGCACAGCACAAAAATCCCCCAGCTCCCATTTCCCCTATGCGAACGCGGGCCCCCTTCCGCGAACGCATGGGGTTAATTCCCTGTGCAAAAACACCAGAAAACCAACTATGTTCTTGAGTCCAAATGAGTCCGTTAATCACCCGAAATCAATTCTGAGACCCTCGGGACCCCAACCAACTATACCAACACATCACATATGATCATTCAAACTTAGTTGCACTCTCAAAACACTAAAATTAACATCAAAACACCAACATCGAATTCAAGCCTATGAACTTTGATATTTCTAAAATCCACCAACGATGCCGAAACTATCCAAAAAATCTCCGATTGACCTGAAATTTCCAAAATGACATTACGAACCTGTACCAACTGTCGGAATTCTATTCCGACCCCGATAGCCTATTTTCCACCGCCGACTGGAAATCACCAAAAACTAACTTTCGCCAATTCAAGCCTAATTCTACACCAGACATCACAAAATTATTCTAAACACACTCCTAAGTCCCAAATCACCTAACGAAGCTATTCGAACCATAAAATCCGCATTCCGAGGACGTTTACCAATAAGTCAACTCTCAGTTGACTTTTTCCATTTTAAGGCTATTTTTAAAGGCTAATTGACTGAACTCTCCCTACAACCATTCGATTTCAAGCCTATCAACTCTAATACATCAAATACAGTATAACCAATCTATAACAAGTCAATAACAACAATTACAATGCAGGTTTTACGTAACGACGGACCGGGTCGTTACATAAAGTATTGTGATCATATTGAAAAATGATAAAATCTATATATATTTGAGTGTTGCATCTTCCATTTTATTACATGTTTGAAAAATCAAATATGCAATGTTTGAATTGACAAAGTTGATGTGGTTTTTAATAATTCCTCCATCAATGATAATCGTATCAGATATAGATACTTTTGAAAGTCTGGCATCCATTCCAATACTTCTTTTATCGGATTACCTTGCCAATAAGAAACTAGGATACTCAGGGCAATTCATAAAAACTCGAAAAATCGAATTAAATCGATCAAAAAATCGATGCATTTTAGGTTTGGTTTGGTTTTGGTTTTGAATTTTAAAAATCGATCAAATTTGGTTTGGTTTTGGTTTCAATAAAAAATTAACCGATAAAACCGAATCAAACCGACTATAAAAGTAGCTATTTAAATTTGTTATTACACCTATATATATGTATATTTTTTATATAAAGTTTCTAAAATTTTGTGGTATATATTAGTCATTTATATTTTTAGTCTAGTTCTTTGCTATTTAATAATCTAATTATTTTCCTTTACATTCTAGTTTTATTGGTAATTTTCTTTCGCTAAGTATACAAAAATTTATTTCATGCTAAAAGTAAATCGATTTTTAATTGAGTACTTGATTTGATATTGTGGTAAATCAATATATCGTGGTAAATGATAAATTTCTCAAAGAGCAATTGATTTGATAGTGTTATGTTGAAAATATAGTCGTCGGAATATGCGTTTTGTAGTGTATGTTCCATATTTAAGAAAATAATCGATAAAAAACATAAAAAATCGAAAAACCGACAAAAACCGAATCGATAAAAACCGACTTAATTGGTTTGGATTAGTTTCAATATTTGAAAAACCGACTTACTTGGTTTGCTTTCTTTTTTGGAAAAAACAGACCCAAACCGAACCATGAACAACCCAACTCATAATCTTTTAATTAAAGTTTTACCCTTTTATGTCCTTTTCCATATAATTAGTTTTAACGTTTTCGATTGACATAATTAATTTTCCAATGTTTTGAAGAATTAAAAGTATCTCCAGGGGTACTTCGTGATAGAGAGACATCCCCCTCCCCCACCACCCAAAAAAAAAAAAAACAAATCACTCTCTCCACTGCCTATTCTCGTTAGTGGGTAAAATTAAAATTTTGTTAAAGTTTATTGGGTTATCGGTTGAACCGTTAATAAAATTGGGCAAACCGAGACCCATACCAATAACCCAATAACCCGATATCAATGACGCAATAGCATTTTATCGGTTTGGACTATCGGTTATACCCGATATATGCCCAGCTTTAGACTGGGAGCTATCACCAGCTGTGCATATGCAATGGCAGTCTGTCATATGGAGGGAAAGGAATCTACTAAGATTCCAGAAGAGCACCTATGATGAATAGAGTCAATAGAGAAATAGCAGTACATATTCACATTAGAGGACAAAACCTTAGGAAATGGCGCAAGACTTTGAGTCTGCTGAGTTCATACCCTTAGCGACATAGCTGATCATTTTCTTGATTTCCTATAGTTAGTATATCTAAACTAGGGACTGTCAGATGTAATAGGAGTGCAAGAGGTCGGCTCTTTGCCAAGAGTCTGTAAATGATACTTTTTTTGGTTAATAAAAAAGCTATTTACCAACAAAAAAGAAAGATTATACGATAGTGTAATAATGTTAAATAATAAATAATACAACAATTATAAGTAAAGAACAAAAAGAAAAAGAATACGCGTAAAAATGATGTGATGAATAAGACATTTGACTTTCAGATAAAAAGAGAGTGATAATAAGAATTTTGTTAAAATAATATGATCTAATTTGCTCAGACAAGACGCAATGACATGTTTAGTATTCTATAATATTGATAGTGAAACGAAATGCAAGTACTAAAGTCAAGGGATTAGATTGCTATAAATGAAATAAAAAATAGGTTGTCCACTACGAGATTTGAACAATAATTATATCTTGCTTCTTAATTAATATCTAATGATTATATCATTTTTATATGAGAGGTTTATATTTTAAGGTCATTTGCGCATGATACAAACAACCTACATCATAATTTTACACGGTTTGTGTCCGCACATCGGGCGAGTGCTAATACTAGTTTGAAGTTAAAAGCAGTAATACAACTATAGGATTTTTTGTTTACTACTCAAAGTGCAAAGATGGTATGGCATTACAATATAAATTTGAAATTGACCCCTAAATATAATCACAGAGCATGTCCACAGCAAATTAAATTATGGAAATCTTTCTTTTTTATCGGATGTCCCAAAGGGACATGAAAAGTATTATCAACAGTAACTCTAGAACTCACCATCCAGTATCTCTTCAAGAACTTTGGCAAATGGAGTAGCTCTAAACAGGCTTGCCTGCACAATGCAAAAATAATGCTCAGAATCCAATTAAAATATATCCAGAGAAGTTCTTGATAAATATATCTGATAAATGCATTTATAGAGAACATCTCCAACCATCAAAGTTTAATTCAATGAGTTAGAAAATATATTATAAAAGAATTAGGGGCAACGGTGAGACAATGCTAAATGGTAATGAGACTTAGTAAACGACCAATTCAAGCTCCTTATAGAAGGCAGTTCAAATTGGTAACTCGAGAAGCTACATTGACAGAACAAAACAACTCTTTCAAAGCTGAGATCAGTCCCATCCTAACTTTCTTAGCCTAACCGTCTATTCGTGGAATAATTGAAAAAGTCTTCCCACAGTTAAATAGCCATGACCCATGAGTTTATAGCGTGTCTGTCAATAGTCACAAGTATCAAAGTACTGAATTCTTCTAAAGTTTAACCACCACAAATGCAGGTTGTAATATTCTTTTCATTTTCATTTTTCTTCCAAGGAACAGGGAATGCTATCTCCTGCGAAGATATATATTTTTGGTCCTTACGCATTTTCACATTTAAATCTGGTAAAAAGTAACGACCGATATGTAACTGCAACCTTAAACATATGAAAGGACTTGAAAGTACAATAGGTATGAACAAGGGTTGTGGTGTAGTGGTAAGTACTCCTTTATCCTTAACTAGAGGTCTCGGATTCGAGCCCTGAATATGGAATCGCCTTTGTTAGGAATCGCTTTATCCCCCAATATAGGACTTCCTGGCGCGAACCCGGATTTAGTCGGGCCTCAATGCAGGTACCGGACATCAGGTGGGAAACCAAAAAAAGTGCAAAAGGTATTGAATAAGAAGGAAAACAGAAACAACTTGCCTGCTGAATTTTGGAGAACTTGGTGAACAAGTCATCAGGTATGGACCAGTCAAAAATATCAAAATTCTCTTTGATCCGGGATTCATTTGTGCTTTTAGGAAGTACACTATGACCAATCTGCACACCCCAACGAAGACAAACCTGAACAGGAGTCTTTCCCAATTTCTCAGCAACTGAGAGTACAACAGGCTGCTTCAGAACCTCATCACCCTTAAGGAATACTAAACCTGGAGAACCGAGCGGTGAATAGCCCTGAAAGAATAAATTTTTAAAGTACCGAAATAAGTTAAATTGATGGCCAGTCTAGTCATGAAATAATAGTAATTAATCAACCAATTCCAAGCAGACAGAAGCATCAGCGCAAGAATTCACTCCTGAGAAATTGACTAGAATATATGCAAATCTGAAAACTGCTTTTAGTTAGTGAGCTTACAGAGAGGTGCACTCCCCTGGATTTGCATAATTCCTGCAATTTTGTCCGCTGACATGTAGGATGGCACTCCACTTGGTTAACAGCAGGAGGAATACGAGCTATTTCCAAAAGATCTCCTAGTCTTTTAGTAGAGAAATTGCTAACCCCGATAGCTCTAGCCTTCGTAGAATCATAAAGTTTCTCCATTGCTTGCCATGTGCTAGGTATATCTCCTGGAATTATATTGTCAGGTGTAAAGCCATCCACAGTATTCTTCATCCGAACAGGCCAGTGAATCTTCAACAAAAGATAAAACAAAAAAGGATAACGAAAATGTAAGTACTCAGAAGTCGAGTCAAAGCACAATATAGCAGCAGATGCTTCTAAAAGATAGTTAATCAAAACTGAAACATCTAGTCAGCATCACAAAAACATAGCATATGAAAAGCTTCCGGTAAGCAGTACTAACAAGGTACAGATCAATGTAGTCAAGTTGCAAATCATCTAGAGTCTTTTTGAACGCCACCGGTACATCTTCAGGTGCATGATCAGTGCACCTACACAAGTTCATAAATGAGAATCTATTAATATCTTTAAAAACAAAGGACAAAAGTTAATGGAAAAGAACCAGAGATAACCAACACTGCAATTGCTTCAATGCATGTCATCTGAAGCAACTAGGATACGTCTTTGTTCTTGTAGAAAAGAGTGTAGTGGTGAATTAAAAATCCTGTTTAAAGGCAGCTTAGAGTATTTACTCCATTATCAAAATATTCAAAAGCACCATTACGTCCCATAACACAAGAGAGAGAGATAGAGAGAGAGAGAGAAAGAGTATGTGAGTGAGAGCTCAACAACGCTAAACGAAAGAGCAATGGTAAACAATTGATGAAATCACAAACAGTGAATAATTAACTTCCAAATGGGCAGAAATCTGATATTAACGGTGACAAAAGAAGAAAAAGGACGCCCTTTATCAATTTGTTTGAATCTTGATTACCAGAGTTTGGATGTAATAAAGAGATCTTCTCTCTTGACAACACCATCTTTGAACAGCCTCTTCAGAACTTCACCAATCTAAAAAAATGTCGAAAAAGTCAGCAGAGGTAATACTAATACTTCCAGTTCCAGATTAATGTAGAAAAGAGGAACGCAAACATTGATCACGTTGTACGTTCTATAGGAATAAATCATAGTTTAAACAGAAAGCAATAAATCATTAGTCTGGCACATGTTTTGCAAGATTAATCTCGAGCGAAAACCATAAACATGGTATAAAAAGGAGTTCAAAGCTTCTACGATTAAGATGTTAGTCCAACTTTGACACGAGACACAAATGCTAGACACAGCTTGCAAAAGAGTGCATGTCTTCTAGTAAACAAAGCGAAACATGACAATGAAAATACCATCTTAATGAGATTCAATCCTCTAAACACATTATGGATTTATGCTGATATCTGAGATCCAAGATAAAATGCATAAAGCTTTTCACCCTACACCAGCATTTGAGGAACATGAACAATATATGTGAAAGGTAAGTAATAACTTAGAAATGCTTCAGCAAAAACAGACATTTCAACATAACACCCTATATTGTCTCTAGACAAGTGATAGATTAACAAGGACATTTGTAATAACATGAGTATGCTAGAGACTTTTATCTATGAAAAGCCTATATTTGCTTTATTGTTAACTCAAATTACCTCTTTCTCATTGCCATAAACTTGAGCACAATCAATATGACGGTATCCGACCTGCAGCGGGAACGCAAAATGAATAATTAACTTTGAAATTTGTGAGAATACCAAAAATGACATAGCTCTAGTTTCTTGCACCAACAATCATCCCTTGCTACCCAAAAAGCATATAATTCAAGATTATAGAAATGGGATCGCTTAGTTTCTAGTGACAGTTCAAAGTGGGTGACTTTCTAAAATTGATCCATAAAAGCGTATATTAGTAGCAAAATAGTGTAACAATTGTAGTACTCCCAACTTTTTCCACATTGGAAACGTTATACCAAATTCTAATAATATAATTAGCGAGAAAGAAAATTTGACATGTGAATCATTGGCATTGGCACCTAGTCCCTCTCAGAATGCATTAAAGCAATAAGTGCATGTACATAAATTTTACACCCTCTGTTCTGTTCTAGTTACAGTTTATGTGAACCTATTTCCTATCCGTTCAGAAAAGAATGACTCATTTCTAAATTTGGTAACAATTTAGCTTAAGCTTATAATTTTACTTTTAACGAGAAGCTCTAATAACCACACAAATACTCTGGCCCCTTTTTGACTTGTTTAAGACCACAAATTTCAAAAGTGTTTATTTTTTCTTAAACTTCATGCCCAGTCAAACATGTTACATTGGAACGGATGGAGTATTAGTTAACGACCGTTAATTAATATATATTCACACAATTTAAGTTCTATGCACTGGTAGTATAAAAAATCATTATATTATCGCTATATGTAACTTAAATCCTTTAATTTATGAGTTCAAATTCTATGCATAGACGGTGGTAAAAACATTTAAACAATCAAGTCAATAATTGTAGGTAACCGCAATTGAACAGAGGACCTTGATAGCTGTCTCAATGGCTTGGCCGACGACACCAGGATCGGACTGCCACGTGCCCAAACCAACTGAAGGAATCTTAGCTCCGGTATTCAATTCAAAGTATTGTAAAGCTTCCGCCATTGACACACACTCTTTAAAACCAAAGCTTAGAACTAATTGGGAGTCAAGGAGATGGAAATTAAAGAGAAGAAGAAAAAGAATTGGAAAGTGAAATGAGAAGTATTAGCAAACACAAGCTGTCGACTAAGGGATAGAGAGCCACGATATTTTAAATTTCTATACGGAGGAGAATCATATCCGAATGTTCAAGACAAATGGAGTACTATATATTTTTAAATAAAAAAGTATTTTATTTAAGGAAATCTGTTTCATTAGCTAATGCGTACTAAATGCTACAACAATGTCCAAGTGTTCATTAAATTAGATTACATAATAAGATTTGTAAAAACAAAATGAATTCTGTTATGCAACATTAGAGTACTCTTCTCTGTAATATCTATAACCTCCAATGTTCCAATACTTATGATTAAGGGTGGCAAATATGTGAGTAAGATCGGATATGAGCGGATAAAAATGGATAATTTAAAAAATGGATAAATTATCCGACTCGACCCGTATTTGAGACGGATAATGTCACGACCCAAATTTTCCTCCGTTGGGTATCGTGATGACATCTAGTCTTAAGAACTAGGTAAGCCTACCATTTAGAACAATAACAATAATAAAAGAACTTTAACAGTCTCGATAAGGAAATCTTGACAGAATTTACAAAGTTTCTCAAAACCGGTAATACAAGTCATAAGCTCTACAAATTTATTCTAAAATCTCTAATTACCACTGTTCGAAATGAATACAACAGAGTATGAATAATAAATACAAAAAGAAGGTGACTCCGAAGCCTGCGAACGCAGCAGCAGGTTACCTTGAGTCTCTCCGTCAATGGTCCATGCAGCTACTAACAATCAATACCTGGATCTGTGCAAAAAAAAATGCACAGAAGTGTAGTATGAGCACACCACAGCGGTGCCCAGTAAGTATCAAGACTAACCTCGGTGGAGTAGTGACGAGGACTAGTCAAGACACCCACTAGTCTAATAAATTAAACAATCATACGTGTAGGAATGACATGACGTGACACCTATCTAACGACTACACCATACATTTATCAACATAACAAGTACAAAGCGGAAAGAAGGTAAATCAAATAACACAGAACATCGTAATATTACACAGAAGAAGGGATGGAAGTGCGAATCAAAAACGAAAACCATAACACAGTAAAAACAGTAACTCAGCATTTCAATAACTTGTCCCTCAATCCTTAGTCAACAACTCCTACAACATAATCAATTCTTCGAGTAAAACCTTTAAATCGTAAGTTCACATTGAAAGCTTTTAAAATATAATCATTTCATTTTTTAGTAAAGTCCCCTTCGAAATACACTTCCTCCAACGGTATATGAGTATAATGTACAGAACGCAATACAAGCCTTTCAAATGTGCCTTTCTAGTAAATATTTTCTAAACATAGCTTCTTTCAAATAAATTTTTTGCAAACATACTTTTTGGAAAATAGTAACCTTGCAAACATAGATTTCCTTCAAAGTAAATGCCTTTAAACTTTACTTTTAAATAATAGTCTTTCAGACGTAGTTTTCAATAGATCAAATGCACGGCATCACCCTTCGTGCTTTTACTCTCGTCCTCCCCACAGAAATCGATCAATATGGCACGCAAATTAAGCAAACTAAACAAGTAACAGACATGGACAGGTCAACAACAATGAGATAAAGATCAAGTACAGGACAATAACAACAAGTCACACCAATTATGTAAGTACAACAATCACAGCTCAAAGTACGAGCACACGTATACACGAGGAAACAAATATCACATCATGATGCATGTCCCTCGTCCTCACCTGCACGGAAACACCCTTCGTGCCATGAACTCACTCACAATATTACGCACGGCATCACCCATCGTGCTTTTACTCTCAATAATATGGCACGACATCACCCTTCGTGCTTTTAATTTCAATAACATGGCACGGCATCACCCTTCATGCTTTACACTCTTTCCTCACATGGTAATGAATATAAAAAATGGCACGGCATCACCCTTCGTGCTTTACACTATTTCCTCACATGATAATGCATATAGACAATGGCACGGCTTCACCCTTCGTGCTTTACACTCTTTCCTCACATGATAATGCATATAAATAATGGCACGACATCATCCTTCGTGCTTTACACTCTTTCCTCACATGATAATTCATATAGACAATGACACGGCATCACCCTTCGTGCTTTACACTCTTTCCTCACCCAAACATATGGAATCAACAGCATACACAACAACAGAAACCATATTATCCCGGCAAGGGAGTCATCAATAAAACAATATCATAACAGCATGAACAATAATAGAAACCATACCGTCCCGGGAAGGGAATCAACAATGAAAACAACATCATCCCGGCAAGAGAAACAGCTATAACCAATCTCGCCTAAACAGTTAGCTTCACAGAATAAAAACTCAGCTTGAACAAAAGCCCAGTAATAGGCAACATCAAGGAAATATCAACAACATATATGTTTATCAATTAGACCAAAGTAGCACTTAAGGGAAAAATCATATAAACCACAATGTAAGACTCGCGGGCATATTTGACATCAACGAATGGATGTTCCAGCTACGACTAAACAACTATAGGGCTAGATAATACTAATTATAGTCAATTAGGCAGTTCATGAAGAAAATATAGCATGGTGATAGGAGAGGTAAAATATTCAGTTAAGTCAATTTAAGATCAAATAGCCAACGAAGGAATCTAAGAGCAAGTAATTCTAATCTAAGCAGGAAAGGATGAAATTAGCGATCAAGAATACAAATGTAACAATTACAATTCAACACATGTAATATAAGAATATACGAATCCTAAAAGGCCAGCCTATTTGCAAATAAGTCCGAATACGCACTCGTCACCTCGCATACACGGGCTACAATCAACAAAGAAGACTCAATCCTAAGGGGTAGTTCCCCCATACAAGGTTAGGCTAGATACTTACCTCGACGGCGACAACCCGGTACTCTAAAATGAACTTCTCAGGTGAAAAGACCTCCGGACGGCTCAAAATCAACTAAAACAACTTCAAAATACACATAAAACGTATAAGGATTTATTCCGAATAATAATGTTTCAATCTTTAGAAAATTATAAAAATCGATCCAAAAGTCGACCCCCGGGCCGCAACTCAGAACCCGACAAATTTTACAAAATCCGATTACCCATTCCGATACGAGTTCAACCATACAAATTTTATCAAATTCCAATATCATTTGGTCCCTCAAATCATGATTCTTCATTTTAGAAATTTTCTTTCAAAACCCACATTCTTCCTTAACTAAAAAACCAAATTAAATGACAAAAACAAGAACTAATTCATGAAATATAATTAATTCTAGTGGAAGAACACATACCCATTCGATTTGTGTGAAACCCCCTCAAAGAATCACCAAAAACCGAGCTCTAGAAGTTAAGATATGTTAAAAATGGCTTAACCCTATTATAATTTCCCCCTGTTGTACCTTGCGCTGTGCAGGTTGTACATCCTATTATAATTTCCCCCTGATCTACACCTTCTATTAAAACGCCCATAACTCCTTGTAGAAATATCCAAATGACAAACGGTTTGAATATTTAGAAACTAGACTCGAATATATTTCATTTGATAGGTTTTACAACATATAATCCTTTATATATTCCGAGATATGAGCTTCTAAAATCGTCTCCATGCAACAGAAAATTCTGTCGAAACTGCTTTACCAGTCATCTTCAATCGATCATAACTTTCTGATCAAATGCCCAAATCATGAATGGTTTAACTTCCTGAAAACTAGAATGCAAGGGCTAAAACTTTTATGTTCTACAAAATTTCAGATTCCTTATAGATTCTGATATATACGCTTCCAAAGTTAGCTCTTCGATGCATCAATTGCTATCAAAACAGATTTGCAGCAAAAATTTCAGCAACTATTTTGGCCCGAAATCCATTCCGTTAACCTTCCGAAATCCACCCGAGGCCCTCGGGACCTTAACCAATTATACCAACATGTCCCAAAATATGATACGAACTCGCTCGAGGCCTCAAATCACATCAGACAACGTCGAAATCATGAATCGCACTCCAATTAAAGCTTTATGAACTTTGAAATTTCAAACTTCTACATCCGATGCCGAAACCTATCAAATCACGTTCGATTGACCCCAAATTTTGCAAACAAGTCATATTCGACATTGCGGACCTGCTTCAACTTTCAGAATTGGAATCCGACCCCGATATCAAAAAGTCAAACTCTCGGTCAAACTTCTCAAAAACCTTCAAATTACTATCTTTAGCCAAATGACTTCAAAATGACCTACGGACATCCGAATCCACTTTTGATTGCGCTCCCAACCCCAGAATCACCATACAGAGCTATTCCAAGGCCCGGAATCCCAAACGGACATCAATATCGCTTAAATGCACTTCAACCCTGACTTATGAAATTCCTTTTAAAATGCTAACTTCCACAATATACGTCGAAATGCTCCCGGGTTATCCAAATCCCGATCCAAATATACGCCCAAGTCCGAAATCATCATACGAAGCTGTTGACATTAACCAAAACTCATTCCGCGGCCGTTTACACAAAAGTCAAACCTCCGGTCAACTTCCATCACTTAAGCTTCCAAAACTGAAATTTCCTTCCAATTCGACTCCGGATTATCCCGTAACTGAATCTAACCACACACGCAGTTCGATATACCAAATGTGAAGATGCTTATGACCTTACACCACCAAACGGAGCTTAAATTCTCAAAACGACCGGTCGGGTTGCTACTGATAAAAACGGGTTTATCAACGGCTTCTTAAATATGATCACTTATGAGAGAATTCCTTGTCTTCCAAACTTGAGGAACTCCAATTTGAGGCTTTACAAATGTAAAAGTTAAAGACATTAGTTATTCATTGGTTATCCATTTGGTTAATTATTTTCTAAGTGGATAATATGGTTCTTTATCCATATTCGACCCTTTTTTTTAAAAAGGTTCATTATCCATCCCATTTTTTTATGGATAATATGGGTGGATAACTATTTTTTAAACCATTTTGCCACCTCTACTTATGATTGTAACTCCCATACCTCCATAACTTTCAATGATCTTCATCCATGATCTAAGGGGTCGTTTGGTTGCCGGTTAGAGTTATGCAGGTATTCGTTATACATGTATTAGTTATGCAGATATTAGTTATGTATGTATTAGTTATGAAGGAATAAGTAATGCAGGGAATAATTATGCATGTATTAGTTATGCAGGATAAGTTATGCAAGGTTGAGTTATGTTGGGATTAGTTATGCATGGATTAGTTATGCGAGGATTAGTTATGCGAGGATTAGTTATGCGGTAGTTATGTAAGGATTAGTAATATAATGTAATGTGAATGTTATTTATTATTAGCTTACTTTATTTTATTAAATTGCTTTTAGTATAGTTTAAATATATATGTTTAAACAAAAAAATACAAGTTTGAATAAAGGGCATTCTTGCCATTTTGTGTTTAATACAAGTATTACCAATACATGTATAAGTTATTCCACCTTCTACCCTGCATAAATAATACATAGATTCCCTCATAACTTATGCATGTATTAGTTATGCGAAAAAGAAAAACATGAACCAAATATTGTATTAGCAATGCTACATTGTATGTGGAAAAGAGGAAAAAACAACAATACATTGTATAACTTATGCTAGCTTCTATGTGGAGATTATTTTTTTCCCCTTCTTTTAACCAAATAATGTATAAAGTTATCCTAGTTTTAATACATGAATAACTCCTCCCTTACCGGATGCCAAACGACCCCTAAATGCTTAATGACATGTTTATGATATTCTTTTATATACCTCTATATAATACTATAAATAAAGGATGAGAAGTGATATTGTAGACACTTGAAAATACATGGAAAACACTTGATGAAATAAGAAAGTTCTCTCTTTCCCCTCAACATCTCTTGTCTATTTTGTTGTTTTATATTGTTACTTTGAGCTTAGTTTCTTAACACGTTATCATCATCAAACTCTAATTTTTATTTCAATTATCATCTTAAACTACCAAGATAACCAATTCCTTTGTTGAACTACAAAAATGTTGACTACCTAGAATCAGTTACGTTGCGAGTGGAAGCTCGAGTTCATATGTGAATCAATTTGCTTCAATTGTTCGGGGAGTGTTTTTTTCATTCTTCCTAAAAATTCTCATTTTAATATTTTGGATTTAAGAATTGATATCGTTCATATTACACGAAATAAAATAGTATTTGTGCAGGAAAATGAGCTGCTTGAATCAAGAAGAACCATATCCAATCTTTTGATTTGCCTATGTATTATGTGTGTCAGTCGGCAGTCACTTTTTTGCAATTGATGAAAAATATACAGTGATGTGGGGCATTAGAATTAGAAATCTGATTTTCATTAAAAGAAAAAAATCACAGTGTTGTAGATTAAACGCAAGTATCTTACGGTGCTATTCATATTTGTTGTGACCTTCACTGCAGTGTTATCTTAGGCTCCCCATGATTAAAGGCTCAAGAGTAATGCACTATGGACTATTAAGCCAAAGGTTAAGGAAAAGACGGTGGGTTTTAAGTCCCAACGCACCACAAGAGTAAGACATAGAGTTTTTATTCTTAATGCTCCATGATTGTAAGAGTTGGGTTCGAGTCCCAACTCATTATGGCCTAACATGCCTTTATATGGGTAAGTCATTAGATTTGAGTCCCAATACATCATATTGATGATATAATAATGACTAAAGAAAAATAATGTATTTTTCATGAAAAAGCATGAAGCTAGTCCCACTTGATTTGCTCCATTCTTGAAGTGAATGTGATAGCGATGCATAACAAATCTAAATGAAGACAAGTGGTTGACCAATGGACGTGGGCGTTCCAAAGGCCAGTATAATAATAGTCATCATTATAGTAATTATAAAAAGGAGAACAATAATGGTTCTCAAAATAATCCTTCAAAGGTGTAGGAAATGTGTGTCAATATGGTCTGTAAATATGAGGCACATTCAGACAATTATAGTCCATTTTTCGAAAGAGTGCGACTTGTGATAATCATTATAAACGCAGACTCATCCTGAAAGTGAATGTGAACATATATATGTGATACAAATTATGCATAAGATTGTGCTTATGTATGATTGAATAAATACTACAACTCACCTCTACCAGAGGTTTGAGAGAAAGAAGATAATGAACATTACTGTGTGGTTACATGAATATGTCATTGATAGCATACATGTGGTACGTAAATATTTTTTCATGCCTTATAAAAAGTTATTATAGAAAAAATTAAAGAAATAAATAATTTTGCTTATGATGATTTTGACCATGACAATTACTATGATATGATTTTCTCCGTTAAGGAGACATTTACCATATGGATGGTGCGACAATGGATCTTATAGTACAAAATAAATTAAGAGTTCCGGAAGAACTAATTTGTTACTACCCTGATGAATAAATTGTTCATGACATTAATAATATAGTTGTCACGACCCAAATCCTAAATCAGGTCGCGATGGCACCCAACACCGTTATCAAGCAAGCCAACATCAATTTACTAGTGAGTTTCATTTAATTTACCAAAACCTTTTTCATCACTTACTCGAATTGAAATTAAGACATTAGGAAAACGAGTAACATAGACAATTTTAAGCAGAGATACTCATACATATCGTAAGTTAATATTTACATCTCAAAATAATGTCTACTAACGTGTGTGCCAGGAACTAGTGTCACAAGTCTACAGGCATCTAGTAGAGTATAAACAAAAGAATANCATAAAAATCGTAATTTAATATTTACATCTCAAAATAATGTCTACTAACGTGTGTGCCAGGAACTAGTGTCACAAGTCTACAGGCATCTAGTAGAGTATAAACAAAAGAATACATAGACTATCCTACTTTCTGAAAAGAATAGAAAGAATAACAAAAGAAGACTCCATAGTGCTGCCGAGGATCGTCAAGAGGAGCAACTCACCATGAAGTCTGAACCAGGAATATCTCAGGGACGAGCTCCGTCCTGATACCCAGATGCACCTGCCTCAGATCTTGTACAATTAAGTACAGAAGCGTAGCATGAGTACATAAATAATATGTACCCAGTGAGTATCCAGTCTAATCTCGAAGAAGTTGTGACGAGAAGTCGACGTGATACTTACTAGGGTCAAAATAATATGGTTTAAATGTAAGGCTAAGCAGGGACAACAATCATGAATAATAATGAAGACATGAGCATCAAATAACATTTACCAATACCTTTACGTGTCAAGTTCTCTAGAATATAAATTACCTAGTTTTCCTTTTTCATGATATTCAATAGATACATAGTCACAGAACACCCAAAAAACTAACAAACACATAATATGCCGTGAACGTACGGCCGATACGACACAAAAAGAAATATGCACTGCCGAAGGGTCGAACGGCTCGAACCATAGATGCATCTATTACCCCGCTCGCGAATCGAACATGCGACGCGATTGACATAATAATAGGGCTACCCCGCTCGCGAATCATACATGCGACGCGGGTACCCGTATACATACACATAATTAACAGAAAATCAGGAATTTAGTAGAGAATATACTTACTGGAAAGGATTCAATAATAGAAATTTCAAAATGTAGCCTCCTAGATGTTCACTTAATAATTCAAAGATATTAGGCAACCTAAATTACATTTAAGATTATAGATACGACACATAAATCATGCTTGTGAATCCTAAACTCCCCGACATAACATAACAATAGCTATGCACGGACTCTCGTCACTTCGTGCGTGCGTAGCCCCCACAAATAAAGATATGCAATTATTTATATTCACCTATGGGGACAATTCCCTCTTACAAGGTTAGAAAGGAGACTCACCTCATGTCAAGTCTACTTCCCGGGTCAAGAATGCGCCCGAAACTCCAAATTCGTCGCCTAAGGACTCGAAACTAGCCAAATATTGCATAAATAAATCAATATATACTCAAAAGTATGAAATTCCCCTATTTAAGTGATTATTTCATCCTAAATTATAAAATCCAAAAATACACCTCCGGGCCCACATGCTCGAATTCCGGAAATTTTTGAAGGAAACAGTCACCCATAACCTAAGGATCAATATTATTAGTTTTTGTATGATTCCATAATCAATTTCTTGGTAATTTCCCATTTTAATCTAAAACCTAGGTTTTACTCTAGCCCATGATTTCTACTAATTTGATATGTTAATATACCTAAGAATTCAAGTATTAAACTTCATTTATAGTAGGAAATACTTACCTTAAAGTAGCTAGGTCGAATGTCTTATTTGCAAGCTCTAAAAATCGCCAATGATGGAAGAAAAATGGTGAAAAATGACAGTCTCGTCTTTAATGCACACTGACCAGCTGCCCCCTTATATGCGAACGCGGCAGGGGCAGTGCGTTCGCGAGGGCCAAATGGCTAGGCCTCCTGAGGCCCTTCTATGCGAACGCGGTGGGGGTCATGCAAACGCGGAGTCTAGCTGGGCTAGACCTACGCGAACGCGGTGGTGTGTGTGCGAACGCAAATAGCAAAAGGCTGAGTTGGCGCACAACCTTACCCTATGCGAACGCGACGAGCCTATGCGAACGCATATGGTTATTTCACCTCCCCCCCTAATTCCTTCTATGTGAACGCGTGAGTACACCCGCGAACGCATACAAGGAAACAAGAAAAAAATCTGGTGTTTGGCACTTAGCTCTGAGATGTCCGAAACTCACCCGAGCCCCCCGGGACCCCGACCAAAGGCACTGACAAGTCTGTATTCATGATACGGACTCGCTCGAATTCTCGAAATGTGAAAAACAACAATGAAACTACGAATCCGACCCCAAAACCAAATTGAATCAAACTTTGAACTTCAAGTTATAGAATTCGCTTTCAACACGCCGTACCTACCTATACTACTCGGAATGACACCAAATTTTGCGAGCAAGTCATAAATGACATAACAGAACTATTCCCGGTCTCAGAATTCCGTTTGGACCTTGATAACACAAAAACACGTTCAAAACCTCAATTTTTGAACTTAAGGAATCATATTTCACTATTTGGCGCCGAAACACTCCTGGGTCATCCAAAAGCTGTTCTGAACATACGCTTACGTCCGAAATCATCATACGAACCTACAGAACCTTCAAATCTCGATTCCGAGGTCATTTACTAAAAATGTTGACCGAAGTCAAACTTGGTCTTTAAGGCCAACCTTAAGGAACCAAGTGTTCCTATACCACTCCAAACTTTTCCAAATCCCGAACCACCCGTCCTCGCAAGTCATAAATCAGTAAAAGAAACTACGTGAAGTCTCATTTAGGGGCACGGGGTCCTAGAACACAAAACGACCGGTCAGGTCGTTACATTCTCCACCTCTTAAACAAATATTCGTTCTCGAACGGGTCTAGAATCATACCTGGAGTGCTGAATAAGTGTGGATATCTGCTCCGCATGTCCTCCTCGGACTCCCAAGTCGCCTCCTCGACTGGTTGGCCCCTTCCACTGGACTTTTACGGGGGAAACCCACTTGGATCTCAACTAGCGATCCTGCCTGTCAATAATAGCAACTGGCTCCTCCTTGTATCCCAACCTCCCATCTAGCTGAATGGTGCTGAAATCTACCACGTGAGAGAAGTCGGCGTGGTATCTCCGTAGCATGGACACATGAAAGACCGGATGAACTCCTGATAAACTGGGAGGTAAAGCAAGCTCATAAGCAACCTCTCCAACTCGCCTCAACACCTCGAATGGACCTATAAACCTTGGGCTCTGCTTTCCCTTCTTCCCAAACCTCATAATACCCTTAATCGGTGAGACTTTCAACAAAACCTTCTCTCCCTCCATAAATGATACATCACGCGCCCTCTAATCCGCGTAACTCTTCTGTCTAGACTGTGTTGTGCGAAGCCTCTCCTGAATCAACTTCACTTTCTCCAAAGCATCCTTCACTAGGTCGGTGCCATATAACTTAGCATCGCCAGGCTCAAACCACCCGATGGGAGAACGACATCGCCGACCATACAAGGCCTCAAATGGAGCCATCTCAATGTTGGACTGATAACTATTATTATAAGCAAACTTGGCCAAAGTCAAGAACTGGTCCCACTGTCCTCCAAAGTCAATCCCACATGCCCTGAGCATGTCCTCCAATATCTGAACTATCCGCTCCGACTGCTCGTTAGTCTGAGGGTTAAATGCTGTGCTGAGCTCTACCCGGGTGCCCAACTCACTCTATAATGCTCTCCAGACGTGCGAGGTGAACTGAGGACCTTGATCTGATATAATGAACACAAGAACACCGTGCAACCAAACTATATCCCGAATGTAGATTTGGGCCAACCTCTCCGAAGTATAAGTAGTAGCTACTGGAATGAAATGCACCGACTTGGTCAACCTGTCCA
>MDKG01067589.1:0-15204 GCA_005239535.1 Nicotiana rustica | reverse complement strand
CCAGATGGTGAATGTAAAATGCTGACTTATTTCGATTCACAAGCTGTCCAGATGCCAGCTCATGTGAGTGCAATGTGTCCATGATTAGTATCAGTGATCTAGCATTAGAGGAGGAGAACAGAATTGTGTCATCTGCATATGATAAGTGGTTGATTTTTGGGGAGGTGATTTGGCGGGTTTCGACATTAGAAGTGAAAGTTTGAAATTGCAAGTTCATAAAGTTTGAATTTAGTTTGATTCGTGATTTCGGCTTTGTTTGATATGATTTGAAGCCGCGAGAAAGTTTGTGGGATGTTACGGGACTGAGTCATGAGATTTGACGAGGTCCCAGTGGTCTTGGGTGTGTTTCGGGGTGGTTTCGGGCCATTTTGCTCTACCTTGTTGTTGTTGTCATCTGATGTTTTCTGGTGTGTTGTGCGATCGCAGCCCTTGTAGTGCGATCGCGGAGGAGAAAAATGGAGAGGCTGAGTTTGGCTTATGCGACTGCGGTCCCTTGTGTGCGATCGCGGAGAAGGATTTAAGGGGACTGGTTTTTGGCCTGTGCGATCGCGGAAGTGCAATGCGATCGCGGATGGGAAGGTTGGGTTGCTTGTGTGATCGCGGATGGCGTGTGCGATCGGGGAGGGAGGCAATAGGTGACATGTGCGATCGCGGGAAATATGGTGCGATCGCATAGGTGTTGGTTCTGGGCAGTGTTGATTTAAAACGGGTTTTTGGCATTTCTTATCTCATTTTCATGGGCTATGGGCGATTTTGGAGGATTTCAAAGGGAATTTTCATCAAGCATCAAGAGGTAAGATATTCTACTTATTTCCAAGTTAAATACAAGGTTATTACATGGATTTGAACATGAAAATTGTGGGAAAAATTCGGGATTTTGAAGAAAACCTAGAATTTGATAAATTTGATTTTTAGCCACGAATTGAGCATAAATATTGGAGTAAACTGTATCATTGAATTAGTCGAGCTATGGGTAGAGATTATGTACAAGAAATTTTGAAGTTCGGGCACGTGGGGCCGAGGGCATTTTGGTTATTTCACTGAGCCAGGTTGGGGAACTTTATAATTTGAATTTGTTATGAACAATAGGGTATATTTTCATTGAATTGTCGTTATTTGGAAAGTTTGTGGGCGTCGTGCATCCATTGAAGTCGTCGTAGAGGCTTGGAAGCCGGTTGTGAATCTTCGGAGCAAGGTGAGTCTCCTTTATAACCTTGTAAGAGGGAATTGTCCCCATAGGTGATTTGTATGCTATGTGCAATTGTTTTGGGGGCTACGTACGTACAAATTGACGAGAGTCCGTACATTGCGGCTATTATTGTCACGTCCGGGTAGTTATGCCACAAAATGCTTTATATTCTTCCTTGCAGTTAATTTAATATTATGAATTCCTGAGGTATATAGTATGAGCCCTTGCGATTTATGAAATTTGATAAATTTGGAAGAAAAAAAAATGATTTTGGAAAGGAAATGTTAAAATTATTATGTGTGCATGTGACCGCTTCGCAATTTACATTCCGCGAGCGGAGTGTGATTTTCCCCCACTTTCATGGGAGCGAGTCGTACGCCACAGCAGATTGAAAGGTGCACTTTTGGGATGGGCTGATCGATCCTCTGCAGTGCACCTAAGAGATTATACTATGGTAAGAATGCACTTATGGGACGGGTCGTTCGATCCTCGGCAGTGCATAGATATTATCCTTATGACTCCGGCCGGTTGTCTTATTCTTGAGTGTGCATGTCTATTTGATATCGTTTCCTGGATATTGCCTTGGTATATGTTTGAGGAAAAGAAAGTGGAAATTTTTATTTACTTTCATATTTTGGGGGAAAATAAAGTGGAAATTGTCAATTACTTTCAGTATTTACTTGGATTCCTTTGCTTTATACGTATTTGCTGCTCACAGTCTTATATGCCTACCGTTCATTATACCCTGTTATATTATTCTGATGGACCTTAGTGAGTGTCGAGTCGACCTCTCGTAACTACTTCTTCGAGATTAGACGGGATACTCACTGGGTACATATCTGTTTATGTACTCATACTGCACTTGCTGTGCATTTTGTTGCACAGGTACCTTCATAGCACAGTGATTGATGTGGAGACTTACAGGCTGCATTCATCCGGAGGCGTTCCGCAGCTGACTGAGTCTCCCTTCTATGTAGTTACACTTCATTTTTAAAGTCTTTGTCCATTTGTTCCTCTGACAAGCGTTGTATAACTGATTAAATTCTTAGAAGTTGCTCATGTACTTGTGTCACCGGGTTCTGGGGATGTGTTGGGTTTCATTTTATCAAGCTGAGTTGATTCCTATCGTACTCAATTAGTGAAGCTGTTATGTATTAGATTATGAAATAAACTGAAAGGTAACGATTTCGAAAATGTTAAACAGGAAAGTATTTCAACTGATTAAGGGGTTGGATTGCCTGACAGTTGTGTCCGGCGCCATCACACCCCATAGATTTTGGGTCGTGACATTAAATCTTAGGAAGTTGTCTAGAACTGCCAATATCTAGAGGTCCTAAATTCCTCCAGGACCACAAGGAAGGGACGGGTAACAGCACGCCTAGGGCTCGTTAAATCAAACTCTCTTAATAACCGCTAAGGGGTGGGAAAATGGGTAGATAAGGATATGATGACCTGTGTCCTAATGCAACGTGTAGCCCCTCATTTAGGAATGATTACCTAGCATTGCACAGATGTGATCCTATATGATAAACAACTTAGGACTTCCCTTACCCTTTATGACATATGTGTGCTTAGACTGCTAATCCGTCAAATCTTTATTTGTTTACATATGTGTGCTTAGAGTGTCTACTTGCTACTTGAATAAATTCAAAAAGTATATTTGGCCGGGACCCACAGTTGTAGACTTTGAGGGGTGCCTAACACCTTCCTCTTGGAGTAATTTCAAGCCCTTACCCAATCTCTGGTTATGTAGTTAGTGTTATAAATGACCCTTAGTAGGTGCCCTAGCGCACCTTAATTCGTTAGGTGGCGACTCTTCAAATTCATTGCATCCCTTATCCCAAAAGGAAATGAGTTGTCCCAATAATGACGAAAAACCCTGACCGATCCGAAAGGAGAGGAAAAAAGGGGGGCGCAACAATCCCCTCCCAGATTACAGGGGTGTAGGCGTAAATGTGATAAAGATGGGTGAAGAATGGTATCCAGAGGGATCAATCGGGATAATCTAAGAAGGAGATGACCCCAAGAAGACCGCAGTTACACTCAAGCCCATTATAGTACAGATACAACCGCTAGTGTAGGTTGAGGTAACCGCATCAGTCGCACCACCCGCAGTGACATCTATTCCATTTGAGGTGAACGTAGCCACGCCATTTACAGTGATAGTCTCAACCACACCGCTCTTCGACACCAAGGTTGTGCCTGGGGATTATTTGGCTGAAGCTAGAAGAAGAGGAAAGACTAAAATAGAAGAAGCTCATCGACCCTTGGGTTTTTGAATCGGCTCATCTTACGCATTGGGTCGGCACGACCTTTAGTATGGATATGAATTCCCTCGCTAAAGACTTTTTGAAGTTTTGTGTTCGTCCGACTCTTCGACGGTTTGATGAGAACCTCGATTATGAGTTGTTGTGTGACGATAAATGAGCACCTCGCAAGGTGTCGCTTGGTAGTTGAAGTTTCGAGGCCTTATTGGAGCTGATATTATCGAAGTTCTTTATTTCTTATGCCAATGGTAGCCTGATTAACCGGTTCTTTTTGAAGTAATTTCGAAGTATCTATGATTTTATGGCGACGGTCGGGCATCCCCGAGTCGCATTAATTTTGCCGGAGCATTATGACTGTAGTCATTGTGTTTGGCCGGAGCCTTATGACCGTAGTCATTGTGTTTGGCCGTAGCCTTTTGACCCTTGTCATTGTGTTTGGCCGTAGCCTTTTAGTCCCTGATTGAGGTAGTATTGGCGTCTATATTGAGGGTATGCCTTTTTAGGGGTCTTACACGTTCCAATATATAGCCTTGGCTTTAAAATCGATATTATGCCTTTTGTAAAGTTTTATAACTTCAACATGACTTACTTGAGGTCTTACAGTTTTGATGTTGCCATACGGAGGCTTTTTTGGGCTCGAGGTTACCCAATCGGGGTCTTATGGCCTCGTGTTTTTGATAATTCGATGGGGTGACAGTCGACGACAGTCCCTGAGACATCGAAAGTTTTTTTCTCTGGATCCATTGCTTGTAATCCTGAAGCTGCATTATTGAGGGCTGGTGATCTCAAAGTAACCGGCCTTGAGGTCTTACGGTTTTGAGTTTTTGGTGTGAGTCCCCGAGTGTTCGGGAACTTCCTGGCCCTTGGATCGTTTCTTGTGTAAATAGCAAACCATTTTTGAAAATGCAATGCTTTTAAGGATAAAAGATATTCCTCTTATTACTTGGTACAAGTATACATTGTTATTTGTCGTCGAGGTTTCGATTATTCTATGCGGACACGTTTCATTTGACCATTTGGCCCGATACGTCATTTTCCTATCGAGATCCTTTTGGCTTACTTCGATTTCTCCAAGGAGGTGACCTTCCGGGGGGGATGCCCCCCAGTATTTGGGGTTGATTGAAGAGAAACCTTGAATACTTGTTGAGTTCTCCATATGTAGCATATAGATGTTTCCTCATTAAAAACCTTTTAGGTAAAACCCATTTGGGATAAAGTCAAATCTAAGGAAAAAAGAGCGCAACACATGCTTTAAAACCTAAGCCCTTCGAGATGGAAGGTACTTTGACTCGGACACCTGCACATAGGTCAGTGTAAAATGTAAACAAAAAGGGAGGCGGTCATACCTTAGCGGTGATGGCGTTCGAGCATCGATATGCTTCTACTGCTTGTTTCGGGGACACTGTACGGTCCTTTATTCATTAATTCAGATGCAGCCAAGGATATAGCTTGTGATCGCTACTTGGTTGTCTGCTTATCCTTTGGCTCCTTCTATGTAGAAGGTATCGATATCATTTCCACATAGTGCACCGCGAACATCTCCCTTGTTGCATGATGCTCCCCGTATACCGTTTTTATTCCGTCCTTTGTTGGAAATTTCATCATTTGATGAAGGGTTGAAGGCACTGCTCTCATGCAGTGTATCCATGGCCTTCCGAGCAAGGAATTGTACGTCATGCCTCCTTCGATGACATGAAACTTGGTATTTTGGGTTACGCCGGCCACGTTGACCGAGAGGGTGATCTCCTTTTTCATTGTCTCGGTCACCATGTGGAATCTGTTGAGGACTCGAGAGGCGGGGATGATCTGGTCGAGCAGTCTGAGCTGCTCCACCACCCTTGACCTGATTATGTTGGCCGAGCTACCTAGATCCACAAGCACACGTTTAATTTAAAATGTATTCACAAGAAAATAAATTACCAATTCGTCGTTGTGAGGCTGAGACAGGGTCTCGATGTCCTTGTCGCTGAATGTGAGAGCGTCCTTGGGTATGTAACCTTGAGTTCGCTTTTCTATGGTGATGGTTATCTTTGTTCTCCTGACAACGGGTTCCTGCAGGATGTCGATTCCTCCCATTATCATGTGGATAACATGTTGTGGCTCCTCTGTCTCATTTTTTTTGTTCGCTTCTCTTTCCCGAAATTTATTTTTAGCTCGGTAGTTGAGGAACTCTAGGAGATGCCCTTTGTTGATTAGTCGGGCTACTTCCTCCCGGAGCTGTCTGCAATCCTCGGTCTTATGACCATGCGTGCTGTAAAATTCGCACACCAAGTTATGGTTCCATTGCGATGGATCTGATAGTATAGGTTTTGGCCACCTGGTGTCTTTGATTTTACCTATGGTTGATACGATGTCTAAAAAATTAATGTTGAAGTTGTAATCTGATAATCGAGGTGCCTCTACCGGTCTTGCGTGTCTGTCGAAACCGGCTATGCTCACGAGTCCCCCAAGATTCTGACCACGATCTGTCCTACGACTGTTTTGAGGTATGTTGCTCCTTGGGGCGTTTCTTTGATCTTCGGTGTATGGTTGATACCTTTCCTTATTTGGCCTTGGTTCCTTTTCCAAGAGACTGCTAGGATACATCAAGCCCGAGGGGGCTCCTAGTTCATCGTCCTCGACCTTGATAATGGATTGGTATCGGTTCTGGACATCCGCCCAAGTCACGGCGGGGTATTCTACAATGTTCTGCCTCAGCTGCATCGAAGCTATTGAACTTCGTTCATTCAACCCTTGGGTGAAGTCCTGCACTACCCAGTCATCAGAGACCAGTGGTAATTCCATTCTCTCTATTTGAAAGCGAGATATGTCGCTCCCCCTTTTTAACTTCTCCTTTCGGATTAGTCAGGGTTTTGATATTATTAGGATAACTCGTTTCCTTTTGCGAAAGGGGTATGCAAGGAATCAGAGAGTCTCCACGTAACGAATTAAGGTGCGTTAGGGAACCTACTAAGAGTCATATACAAACAAAGATTTGGATAACCAGAGACATGGTAAGGGCTTGAAATTACCCTAAGGGGAAGGTGTTAGGCACTCCTCAGAGTCCACAACTGTGGTTCCCGGCCAAACAACTTTGTGAATTTAGGCAAGTAGCAAATAAACAATTAAAGTTTAAACAAGTGAGGGTTCTGAAAGAGTTTGCAGTCTAAGCACACATGTGAAAGCACATTTTAAAAAGGTTAAAGCCTAAGTATGCATATGAAGTTAGAAAGATTTATAGTCTAGACAAATATGTAAAGGATAAGGGGGGGGGAGTCCTAGGTTATTTATCCTATAGGAACACATCTGTACAATGCCCGATAATCACTCCTCAGAAGAGGGGCTACACGTGGCATTAGCGCACCGGTCATCATATCCATGTCTACCCTTTTCCATCCCTTAGTGATTATTTAAGGTACTTTTAATTAACGAGCTCTATTGCGTGCTATTACCCGTCCCTTCTTAATGGTCCCAGAGGAATTTAGGACCTCTACCTATAGGCAGTTCTAGACAGACCCCTATGGTTTAAAGGAAAAAAATACTAAGGCGACAAGCAATAACACACAAGACTGCAGCAGATAAAGCAAGAAGGAGCAAGTAAGAGGCTCAAGTATACCTCCGCAGATAATGCATGTAAACAACATGACTCAATCACAAATAAAGGTAGTATTATTAAACAGGATCCTAAGACATGATGTTTAGGTGAATATCAGGACATAAGAGGTATGCAGACTTAGTTTTATGAATTAAGAAGCAGAGCCCTAATCAGTTTGCCTACTGATTTTCAACCTGTTAAACATTAAGCAGCAAACACAAAGAGAGGCAATTTTTAATTTTTATAACAATAGGTTACCTAAGGCTTTCCTAGGCGTGGGATAATGCGCGATTGTTACCAGAATTATTGAAGAAAATTGTTATAAATTGTGTTACCTAAACATGTTGTTCTAGGTGTTAAGGGATACATGATTATTACCAGTTTGTTAAAAAGAACAGGGCAAGACTGTTTTATATCCCTTTTCATGCATCAATAGCTAAACTAGGTGTAACTAAGCGAGTATAAGCGAGATCCTAAAACATGGTGTCTAATGCACATAAGGGATGCAGAATGATGCATATGCAGAATTCCTAAAGAAGGATTTCTAAGTGCACATAAGAGATGCGCAATGATGCATGTGCAGAATTCCTAAAGCAAGATTTCTAAGTGCACACATGACTTCAGGATATGCGAAGTCCTAAAGGAGGATTTCTAGATGTACATAGATTACAACATTGTTAGACATGATTTTTTAAGGATGTGGAAGGTGACAGTTTACATTAACGATTGCCATTTATTATAGAGACAGGATTTCTAACTGATAATAACAGTTCCAAAATGAGATGTTGAATAAGTATACATAAAACCTTGGAGCATGGTATCTAATGCATGATATATATTGATCCTAGACATGTATTTCTAGTGCGCATACAAAAATATAAACCTAAAAGCATGGTTTCTACCCTTGATGTAGATAACCTATATAGCTACCCTTCCCTTTTCACTATCCATCCCCAATATTCGTTTACAAAAAATTATTACAAACCAGTATTGAATGAATTACATAACTAGGTAAAGAAAAATAAGAAGTTACACTATAGGGAGCCTACAAATAATCCCAGATTTCCAATGCCATATTGTTGCAGCCTTTCACATAATCTGGGTTTGTCAGAGTTCCCTAAGGACCTCAAGGGATCCCGGGCAGTGCTCCCACCCTGATTTCATAACCATCGTTGAGTAAGTGCAGTGTGGAAGAGCCAGCTCTAATGAATCAGAGTTCAGAGGGATCTCATAGGGATCCCTAAGTAGTTACACATTAGAGGGGCAGAACTTAGATGTCAAAGAGTAGAGTGAGAGTGTCTGATATAGTTTTGAAAGATTTAAGTAGGAAAACAGTTTTAAAAGAGATTGATTTGAAAAAGTGTTGTAAAAACAACAAAAGGAGTTTATTCAATGAGATAGTTTAAAAAAAGCAGGGCAATCAAAACAACATACCAATCTCAGGATCAAAACAAGTTCAACATCATACATAGAACAAATAATCAAGACAAGTTCAGCAACCACAAGCAAGGGTAATGGGAATTGGGGACAGGTATAGAGCATATAAGGGTAAGAACATAGTAGGTAGAGGTACACATAGGTACAGAATCAGAGAAGTCCTAAAGGGGTTCAAGGGATTAAGGTACAACATGTATTTCAGAACTACACATAACTAAGTAATCATAAAGTATAAATTTTTTTGTCACAAAGGTTCATGCAAGTAACATAAGTAAAGTAGAATCATATTGAGATATACTAGAAGGGGTGCATTTTACAAGCATGCTGACTCTAAGATAGGGGAGATATTCAGAAGCTTGCTGATAAAGCAATAAAGTAGACACATTAGTTGCAAGTTGAACAACAAAACCATAGGTAAAAATAGGCTAGAAACAAGATGAATTTAAGTAGTAAAAGAAACATGTTGTTTTGAAACTTTGATTGAAATCAGGACATACCACTGTAGAAGAGAGACAACACAGAGTGAAGAACCAAAGAAGATAGTGGTCAGCCTTGGTTTACAGCCGGCTGACTTAGAATAGGAGAAAGTAACCAGAGAAAAGAGAGCATAAGAGTTTTCTATGTAAGAGAGATTTTTTTGAGCAATGTCTTCGTGTCCTTGTGCTAATGAAAGAGAAGTGCATTTGTAGTTTAAAAACAAGTAGAAAACAAGGTAAGAATCATAGTTCAGCAGTAATTATAGAAATATGTACCAATTAGAATCAAATCAGTATAGGGACTTCCTTTAATTAAGGAGTCATACTCTAACGGTAATAGACAGGTGTTAAAATAAGGAAAGAAAATCGTATAAGGCTGATTATAACATATAAGGAAATATCATAAGTATAATACAAGTATATCACATGTAATAGAGACTAGGTTCATAATGCTTTAATTAAGGAAAATACTTAAAATCAGTTAACAACATAATTGACCATAAAATAAGGTCAGAAAATATTTCACAAGGTTAAAATCAGTAGAGAATATCATGCGAGATCAGTGAAGAATCAATCACAAAAATTAAGGGACTCACAAATAGAAATATAGTACTGATTTAGGATAACTTTATGAGAACCAACATAATAGACACATCACAGGCAAAATCAGAACTCTAAGAAGCCGAGTAGGGTAAAAATCATATAAAAATTAGGGACTCATATAGAGCATAGTCTAAATTAACAGAATAAACATGATATTGGAAGAATAAGTGAAGAATCAGAAATATTGATGAACAAAACAGGGTAGAATCACAGAAAATCAGAACCTAGCACAAATCTCTGGGAATAAACACATAACAGGCAGGAATAATCGAAATCAGAAGCCCTAACAAGCAAAATAGGGTGAAAATCACAGAATCAAAGAATGTTCATGAGAAACAAACACATGCAGGGCAATCGAGCATATACTCAAAGACCGACTCAGAATCACAGATTAAAACCAAAAAAGTTAGGTCTTTAACCACAATAACTCAGATAAAAAGAGAGAAACTTAGATAAACGTTTAAACATGATTAAAACCATAGAATAATACTAAAAATCATAAGGAAAACCCTTTTTGAGAAGGGGTTAAGAACCCTACTTTGAAGATGAAGAGTCATTTTGAAAAAATCGGAAAATATTTTAAAGAAACACAAAAATAACTCATAATATGCCCTGATCTATTACAGATCTAAGAAAATCTAGAGGTGATAGTTGGAATTCATAGAGATAACCCAAAGAGATAGAGAAACGACCTAGAAACCACATGTTCTAGCCGGAGATGGTAGAATCATACTCGGACGGTCATGAACGGCCTGAGAATGTCATGAAAACCATGGGAGGTGAGTGAACCGCCTTCTGGTTCCTTTGAGGACCTCAAGGAAGCAATACCCGAAGGAGAGCCATGGGGCTGGGAGGGTGGGGAGACCACCATAGTCACCGACAAGTCGACGACCGGTGAGAACCATCAGGTTCTAGCAGAGAGCATTGAGAGGGGTGAGAGAGATGAGAGATGTAACGATAGAGAGAATGAGAAGGGGAAATAAGGGTTTGGGGGTAGGTCATTAGGATTAATTAAGGAAAGAGTGAATTTGGGTCGTTGATCAAAATTGATCAACGGTCCAGATAAAACACAGGATTGGGTCAGGTGGATAAGGTATTGGGCCTGGAGTGTTTGGGCCGTTTTTAATTGGGTTGGGGTCAGATGTAATTAGGCTATAATTGAAATAAAAGTGGGTATTTGTTAAATACCCAATTAAGTTAAATAAAACAATTTATAAAATATCTAATAATTGTACAAAATGAATTTCATGCATAGTTAAAAATGATTACTTAGTATTTTAAAAATACAAATGACTAATTTCTAGATAAAAAATAGTATAAAATCACATGATTGGGCTATAATTGCAAAGTTTTTGCAATTATAGCCAGAAGGTGCAAGTTTGGCTAATTATGAAATTATTTGGCCTCAATAGGATCCTAAATAATTAATGAGACCAAGAAATGCTTTTGAAATCATTTGCAATGCAATTTTATAATTATTTATTGGAAATAAAATGCTGGATAAATTAATTAAAATATAGAAAAATTATGGAAATATATCAATTGCTATTGATACATGATTGTAAAGCTATATATGCAATTTTAAAATATTTTGAGAAATAACTACGTATCAACAACTTCCCCTCTTTTCCCGGAAAGGATGAAAGAGTTTGTCGGGTAAAGATATGATGGCCAATTTCGACCGAGCGAAATGGATTGAGAGATTTAGGCCGTACCCTGGCTTTTGAGCTGCCTACATATCCCTGGTTTTTATAGGAATCAAGCCGTATGTAGTTCCGGATCTATCGGCGAAGTATACCGATGGAGTTATCACAAGAACGGACGCAACATCTAGGGTTGAATGAGTGAATGGTTTACGGGAATGGTTAGGTTTGAAATTGATGGGAGAACTGGAGCGGGATCGCTCCTGCTAGGATAGCCGTCACTTGCTGGGTTACCTGCAAATAAAGAAATACAAGCGTATACTGTTCATAAATTTAAACATGATGCAAGTTCCCATTGGAGTATGAAAGTTTTCGTTGGACGATTAGGAGTGACGTCCTTAGACCATGATATAACGACCCAGTCGGTCGTTTTGCGTATCAGGGTCCCGTTTCCTTAAATGAAACCTTCCATAGTGGCTATTCGTTCTTTATGACTCGCAGGAGCGGGTGGTCTGGTATTTGGGAATGATTTGGATGATTTAGGAACACTTGGTTCCTTAAGGCTGGCCTATTTGGCCAAGTTTCACTTCGGTCAACATTTTGAGAAAACGACCTCAGAATAAAATTCTGACAGCTCCAGTAGCTCCGTATGATGATTTAGGACTTGGGCATATGTTCGGCTCGGGTTTATGATGACCCGGGAGCATTTCAGCGCCCGAAATGGAAATCAGGATTTCCTTAAGTTTAGAATTTGGCCTGGAACGGGACTTCAGGCTATCGGGGTCCGAATGGAATTCCGGTACTGGAAATAGTTCCGAATAGTCATTTATGACTTTTCTGCACAATTTGGGGTCATTCCGAGTAGTATAGACCCGTCCGGCGTAATGTAGAGAATTCTAGAATTCTTAAGCTCTTAAGTTTGAATAATTTGGTTTTGGGATTGAATTTCGAGTTCCGTTGTTGCTTTTCATGTTCCGGAAGTTCGAGCGAGTCCGTATCATGAATACAGACTTGCCGGTGCTTTTGGACGGGGTCCCGAGGGGCTCAGGGGTGTTTTAGACCCCCGGGAGCTAAGTTGGAAAAACAAGAAATTTCTCTATCTAGTTTCCTTCTCTGCGATCGCAGAAGGTGGGTTGCGATCGCGGAGAAGGGTTTTGCTGGGCTGCTGATTGTTCTCAGCTATCGCAGCCTTCCCCTTGAGATCGCATAGGTCCGGGCCTCAAAGCTTCGCGATCGCAGCCCTTTCACGCGATCGCATTGAGTTGCAGCTGGGCCGGGTGAAATTGTTCATCGCAATCGCAGGACCTCTGCGACGACCACAGAGGTCAGACCAGATGGTCTTCGCGATCGCAGGACCTCTGATGCGATCGCAGAGGTCAGTCCGGTTGCCCTTCACGATAGCAGGCCTAGTGTCGCGATCGCAGTTAAGCTTTTCCTGGGCAGTATTTAAATGCCCAATTATGGGTTTTCTTCTTCATTTTCAATACCCAACCTCCATTAAAGATAGAGAAAAGCTGTCCAAGGTCAAGTTCCTCAAGGTTAGTGTAATTCCCTCTCTAAATTCATGGATTTATTATGGAAATCTAACTAGTTATCTATTAAAATATCAAAAATCATGAAATTTGGTAGAAAATTCTAGGGCTTTGATAATTAGTGAATTATCCCTTTTTAGCCATGAATTCCTAAATAAATTATCTAATTACGATCCTTGGACTTCGGGTAATTCATTCCTTCGAGAACTTTCAAAATCCGAACGCGTGGGCCCGCGGTCGAAATTTCAAAAAAAAAAACCTTAAAAAATACTATATTTTGGGATTTCTTGTTAATTGTTATTCTTGGAGCATAAATTTATTCAATTATGCTATGAATTTCGGGCGCATCTTTTGATCTGGTCCTTGGTCCGAGGAGTGCTTTTATCGAGGTGAGTCTCCTTTCTAACCTCGTAAGAGGGAAATTGTCCCTCTTGGTAACCTTGTTTGCTATGTGATCTTGTTTGGGGGATACGTACGCACCGAGTGACCAGAGTCCGTGCGTAGTGGCTATTACTACTTCGTCCGGGTAGCTAGGACACATCATGCTCATTGTTTTCCCCTATTGTAGCATAGATATGACTTGCATACTTGTGTGATTAGTATTGTTGTCTTTGAATGCTGTGATACTTGGCTTGATTTATGTGTGATAAGAGAATCACGAAAGAGTGATGATTGATTATATTATGGGATCGGGCCGTATGCCACGACAGAGTGATGATTGATTATATTATGGGATCGGGCCGTATGCCACGACAGAGTGATGATTGATTATATTATGGGATCAGTTCGTACGCTACTGCAGAGTGATGATTGATTATATTATGGGATCGGGTCGTACGCCACGGCAGAGTGATGATTGATTATATTATGGGATCGAGTCGTATGCCACGGCGAGATTGAGACTACCAGGGTGGGATCGGGCCGTACGCCACGGCGAGATTGAGACTACCACGGTGGGATCGGTCCATACGCCACAGCGAGATTGAGACTACCTGGGTGGGATCCGGCCGTACGCCACAGCGGATATCAACTTGTTTGATTTGAGACTGTTATTTGATGCCGAATATTTATGTACTTTATTATTTGTTTTACTTGCCTACAGTTTTTTCTACATCCTGCTTACCTTACGACTATTGGACCTTAGTGAGTATCGAGTCGATCTCTCGTCACTACTTCTTCGAGATTAGACGGGATACTCACTGGGTACATATTTATATATATGTACTCATACTGCACTTTCTTTCCTTTTCTATACTTGACTATACAGGTCTGGAGGCTGGTCCATCTGATTTTTAGGCCGGTGCCAGATATTGATAGCGTGGTCATACTTCACGGTGAGCTGCTTTCCTGGCGACTTCCTAGCAGCACCCTGGAGTTTCTTTTGTTATGCTCTCTGTCTATTTCATTCAGACTGAGACCCTGTATATGTTGTAGTCATTGTATATTCAGTAGTTGCCCGTGACACTCGTGACACTAGTTCCTGGCACACACGCGGTATATATTTTTGGGGTTTTGGGATGTATATCTATGTGTATGTTTTATTTTGGCCTTGTAGCTTCTATGATTTTTCCATTCTCTCAAGACTAGTATCATGTTAGTTGTTATAAACTGGAAATCATTCACTCGTTTGATCGAATGGGAAGGGTATCACTTAGTGAAAGTTAAATCGGCTTGCCTAACCCCGCTGTTGGGCGCCATCGCGACCTAAATTAGGATTTGGGTCGTGACAACGTGGTATCAGAGCACTTAGGTTCATGTAGTCTCACGAGTCATGGGAAAACCCAGTAGAGTCTTGTGGATCGGTACGGAGACGATTGTACTTATCTTCAGGAGGCAATGGGGCGTTAAGAAACTCCTTTTGTTCATGTCCTATCGCGCAATCGGTGATGTACTCAAACCTGTTCTTCTACTCTCTCACAGATGGTGAGGACGCGTGCTTCACAAGTTCCTGATCCAGGGGAGGCTTCTACCCCCACCGCTCGAGGCCGCGGTAGGAGCAGAGGTAGAGCTCATGTTCGTAGTAGGGGGCGAGGGCGTCCTAGAGCTGTACCAGTTGCACCGATTAGGGATCCTTATGTTGAGGAGCAGGATGAGCTGCCTCCAGTAGTTCCACCACCAGCTGAGTTTATGACGGCGCCGGGTTTCCAGGAAGTCATGGGTCATATGCTGAGGTTCATGGACACTATGTCCCAGGCACGGGTACTTCCATCAGATCATGCTACTTCCCAGGCAGGAGGGGGAGTTCAGACCCCTACCGCTCAGGCTACAGGACTAGCAGCAGCAGTACTTCGTACTCCAAAAATTCCACCAGTGATCGCGGTTCAGCCTGGGGTGGCAACACCAAAGCCCAGGCCAGTTGCAGAGATAGACCAGCAGAAGCTGCTGGGTAGATGTACCCAGCTTCGCCCTCCAACCTTCGGGGGTGAGCGGGGAGAGGATGCACAGGATTTTATCGAGAGGTGCAGGGACAAACTGCACAACAT
>ML517021.1:185992-196283 GCA_005239535.1 Nicotiana rustica | reverse complement strand
ATAAAGTTAGGACAGGTAGACATGCTTATTCTTAAGCTAACTACTCAGTTAAGACAGGAAACAGTAATATATGAATGAAAATGAGTGATTTCATGGAGGTAAAAATAGGATTTTAGCAACAATGACCCGTGTACGCACTCGTCACCTCATGTAACACGGCGTCCACGTAACAAAACCAGTATAAATATGCCTAAGGGGAAGTCCCCAACACAGAATTAGGCAAGGCACTTACCTTGACTGCGCTAATCAACTCAATACCACGCTCTTGCCACGAGTATCCAACTTCGGGTGGCCCAAATCTAGTAAATTCGATTACATAATGTAAATAACACTTTAAGGAATCAAAATAGCTAATTAATTCGAAGCTAATACGCGAAATTAGGACATTCGCCCAAAAAGTCCCCCGAGCCCACGTCTCGGAATCGGGTAGAAATCACATTTTCCGAACCCCTATTCACTCGAGTCTAACCATATAAGAATCTCCCAAATCGGAGGTCAAACACCCAATCAAAACTCAACAATTTGGTTTATGAAGTTCATCCCATTTTTCCCATTTTCTACCCACAAAATTCGAAATTAAAGGCTGAATTTAAGATTGGAATCATGGAATTTGATCTACAATGGATGGAAATCACTTACCCAAATTACCCAGGTGCAAAAGTCTTCAAAAATTGCCCTTCCCGAGCTCCAAAATTTGAAAATGGTGAAAATAGGCTTAAACCCTCAAAATGGGTTTAATATTCTGCCCAGGCCTAAATTGTGATGTGCGATCGCGCTCATAGAGATGCGATCGCATAGGCTAAGCCATACCCTCCTAAAGATGGAACATAGTGCGGTCGCAAACATGCAGCTGCATTCGCGGAGCTTTCTTGGACTGGACCCTATGCGTTCGCAGCTAAGGCCCACACGAACGCACAGAGTGAAGCTCCCTTGCCCGGCCCAATAGCCCTTGTGTGGTCGCGTTCCTCTTATTGCGATTGTACTGAACAAAATCAGTTGGGCCCAAACTTACTCTCCGCGATCGCGACCCAAAACACGCGATCGCACTGAAGGATTTATCTGATGCTCAAGAAAACCAGAAACAGCAGAAGACTAAACCAAAAATATACCCGTTGAACACCCGAAACACTTCCGAGACCCCCGAGACCCCAAACAAAACTACCAACCAACTCTAATACCTTATTCACACTTGGTCGAGCCTTAAAAACACGTCTCATAACATCAAAATCATCAAAAATGCATAGATTCAAACCTAAGAACTTATGAAATTTCTAAAATTCACATCCGATACCGAAACACGTCTAAACTCGTCCTAATGACCTCAAATTTTGCACACAGATCATAAATGACATTACGGACCTGCTTTCACTTTCGGAATTCCATTCCGAGTCCGATATCAAAATTTCACCTATCGGCCGAAATTCTAACTTTCGCCAATACAATCCTTAATCCACAAACGATCTCGAAAACACATTCGAACACGCTCCTAACCCCGAAATAACTCAACGGAGCTAACGGAGTCGACAGAATTCGATTCCGGATCCGTCTTCACACAGCTCAAGCTACGGCCAGATTTCTAAAGCTAAATTCCACATTTATGGACTATGTGTCCAAAATCACCCCAGATTTCATCACTCAATGCTCCGACAAGTTCCTATAACATAAAAAGACATGAGAGAAGCGGTTATTAGGGGATCGGGACGCTAACTCTCAAAACGACCGATCGGGTCGTTACAGGGTGGGGGAGGGGCGGATTTGTGGATAGGAATATACCTAGTCACCGTGCTTAATTAAATATCGCCATCTTAATGTGTTCTTAATAGATTGATTTCATAGGAATATAGGTGTTAATCTATGTTGAATATGCGAGTAGTACTTCGAGAGAAGGCTATGAGAGCAATTATCGATTAATTAGAAACCATGGGTGAATTGTATGAAAGAGAGAGTTAATTAGAACACAATAAGATTGTTGAATCGATCACAACCCTGAAATATTTGTCTCTACTGAATACACAACACTCAAATTGCTACTTGATAATTTAGTTATTACTTAGAATTATAGTTTAGTATAATCACATTCTTGAATTTGATTTTGGCTTGACAGAAAAACAATATTGGTAAATTTAGTAGGTAGTTAATATAATTTTTTGTGGGTTCGACACTCGACTTATCATTTTATTACTTGTACGACCACGTATACTTGTGTGTGTTTGGAAGCACCCCTTTACTAAAGTTTTTAAATGTTCCATACTTAATGATGACAAATTTTTAAACAGATATATTTAAGGCCAATTTCTATAAAAACTTTCTTATACTTTGTGTCTAAACAAAGATAAGATGCCTAGCCGACAAGACAAACTTACATAGATGAGAGAGCGTTGAAGATAAACTTATTTTACTCAAAGGCCAAAGTTGCAAAGGTCTTAAGACTTAGACTTTGAAAAGTATAGAGGTGAAAGCAAAAGCTCACAGTTCTTTAGCACGGTCAACAATTGAAAAGGCGATAAATTTTCGACCACTCGTTTGTGTGCTATAGTAATGTCTTCAAGAGAACTTCTAATTTCACCAAATAGGTAAGTTTTTCTAGAGTATAGTTGATGTTGATATAGAAAAGTAAGCATGCTCGTCATCAGTAAACCTTCGAGAGAAATCCACCGTATGTGGCATCTTTGTCATGACTCAATATGAAGGAAGTATATGTATAGTTATAATTGTCTTTATGTGTACATCACATGTAATTGTAATGTACTATACCTATTATGCCCCCAAAACAAGGACACCTTGCATACGAAATGCCAAAGCCAATTGTAACGTAAAAATTAAAGCAAACTAAATCGACTTGTGCAAGGAGGAAGACATGTGTTTATGACCTTGTGACGCCAACTCTCAGTTTTGGAAGTTGTGGTAGATTCATATAATAATGCCATACTACTATAACCTACGCTTTTGTATTCTTTTGACTAAGAAAAAGACAAGTAGTGATGACGTTTCACAATGTCTGTATCACACCTTAGTATTTCACGAATAAACAAACCGAAACTAAGGTAATGTTTGAATATATATTTGGTTGAAATTTGAAAAAAAAAAAATTAAAATTGTATTGAAAAATAATTTTTAAAGTTGAAGTTGTGTTTGGACATGTATTCTATTTGAAAAAAAAGTTGAAATTTTATAAGTGAAAGAAAAACTTTCATCCAAATACTGTCCGAAATCAGTTTGTGGGAACTTGAATTTCTTTTGCAAATTATTTTTTCAAAATTGATCATATTCCATGAATAAATATTATTTTTCATGTTTTTTTTTTTTTTGAAAAAGCAACTAAAATCTGAGCAAACGAGAGGTTAGTACTTCTGGGGCCAGTTTTCTTGTGGTTCTTTGACTCGTCACTCCAATTATCCTTTCAATTTTAGGGATGTGTGGGTTTGGAAGTGGAGTGCATTTTGTATCATCAAGCATTAAGCGGGCGCTTTGCCATTTGTAATAATTATGTTATTGACTGTATCCACCTCAGACCAAGCTCGAAACGTCATACACAATTCACGCAGTGACGAAGCGAGAAAATTTAATAAGAATATTTAAACATTTATCATTGGGTTATATAAGAATAATTAAAGTCTATTTTTAATTAATAATAAGTAATATTTTATTTTATACGGAATATAATTTTTCGGCAACGATAATCAATTGACCACCCTAAAAGGAACATAGCTTCGCTCTAAGTTCACGGAAAAGACTAAAAAGTTTGACAAGGGGAAAGAAATATCAACATAGTAATTAGTTTCAGATCGATAATTATTGATTAGATAGTCACTTCATAATCAACAAAATAGTTTTGCGTATAGAACTACGTGTACTTGAATATATTCATATCAAAATAGTCATTTCAATGTCCCTGTCTTTTTCTTTCCACGTGTTTGAGAAGTTCTATCATAAATTTAATTATTAGATTAATCCTTTATTTTTTTAATTACCAGCTTCTAGATGCTCATATTATAAATTGTAAGCATCTAATAATTGATGAAATCATGAAAGTGGGCTTTTAGTCACTGGCAGATGTTTCTGTTTGCACAAAAACTAGCTTAAGTTTTTTTTACATCAAAAGTGAAATAGAAAATAAATCTTAACCAAACATAATTGGTTCTAAATCAAACTACATTGAATATGAATATAAAAAAGGCACGAGTTTATTAAACTCTTCTGATAATTATAAAAAAGGGACTAACATGAATGACAAGCTTACATCTTAGAAGTAATGTTCCATGCTCATACGTATAAGAAGGAAAAAGATATCCCACTGAGAGTGTTAGCTTGATTGTTGTTGAACTAGCTGGGGAAGGCTCCTTTCTCCCTTTTTTTGGATCCCCTTTTTCCGTGGAAGATCCCCCTATTTATATTCCTATATTTCTCTTTATCCAATGGTCTTTAACAGATGGGTCCTCTGATGGTCACGTCGTCTTTGAAGCGTTGTTCACGACGGGCGCTTAGCCACACAAACCGTCCGTTGATTCGATCTTGAGTATGACCGGTGACTGATGGGGTCGTACTCTGTAAGTTGTGACCACGGTTTGGTCGACCTTTCACTGCGTCCTTTAGTGTCAGCCTAATGGACAGATTTTGACCTATACAATAGTCCCTTCGCCCATCAGGGTCGCCTTCGGGCGAGCGCGGTGGGCGGACCTTGTCATCACAAATCATCAAAATCTGAGCATTCGGCCGCCTCTGGATGGGCGCGTCGAGTGAATCTCGTCGATCCCTAGGTCGAGGCCAGTTTTGGGGCGTGGGCGCACGTTCCTCAATGAGGAAAATATATGACGTTTCGAGGGAACATGTCAGACATGTATGTCAGTTGAAGTGACATTAATTCGTCAGGTGTCATTATGACGCACGTTTTATGTGGCGAGCGTCGCATCGTTTCTTATGCCCATTCTGTTGCTTTTTTTGAAAAAGGTGGCGTTTCATCTCCGTTTAACCGATATTTTTGTGCCTATAAGTAGGGGACTTTTGTCTTGATAGGGCATTATCCAAATCGAGTTTAAGCAGAAATCTTCGAAATCGCCGGCTATTTATCGTTCGTTCATACTTTCCAGGAGTGTAAACAACTTTCGTAACTGCTATATCTTTTTCCCACATTCCCGATTCTTGCTCCCATTTACAATGTCCAGTTCTTCGAACCATAACCATGCTGTCAATGCTCCGGTACCGGAGAATGTTGTCCCCTTCTCCACGAGGAGACGAACTTGGTGGAAGACGAAAGTTTCCAACGGCAGATGAGGTGGTACCCCCGCCCGGGGAAAGCTCGGAATGACTTTAACCATGCGACTAAGGATAACCCTGCGCCGGCACTATTGGTGATGGATGCGGCGGCACTTGCCGACTTTAAAATCAAGTGGAGGATCCCGGAGCATGTTGAACTAATCCCGGCGGGAGGTGATATAGTTCACTTACATTGCCCAGGGTACTACGCTTTCTATGCATATCCTTTCATCATTGGGTACACACTCCCTCTTGCTCCATTGGTTGTAGACTTCTGCCGTTTTTACGAGTTGTGTCCGGCCCAACTCACCCCGTACATTTACAAACTTTTCGTGATGCTGACCCAGTATGCTGAATTGGCCGGCCGTGACGTTTTGCTCCATCACATGATGCACCTCTTCGCCCCCCATTTCCAGAGGGGGACTATGTTGCACCTTCGCCATAGGGGTACGAAGAGTCTGGTGATTAGAATGGATGATAAGACCAATCGTCGCTTCTAGGAGAGTTTCTTCTTCGTGCGTACGGAGCACCTGGTGTTCGACCTCGTCAGATTCCTCGAGACGTGGAACTTTGCCCGTAAGTATTCCTTCACTTCTTCTTGCTATGTCGATCAATTATTCATATCATGCGACCTTTTTAGACGGTCGTTGATCATTCGTCCATTGTTTTCGTTGCAGCTGAGAGATCGCCTCCCCTGCCTGTTGATGACATTCGCGACTGGGTGGCTTCGGTCCTGCCACATACCGTGGGAATTCGTGAGTGGGCGCGCCTCCACGAGAGGTTCGGGCACAGACCTACAGTTAGTAAGTCGCTTCATTTTCGCTTTAACTGTATTCCCGCTTTGTGTATTTCTCTATACTTATGCGGGGTTTCGTCTTGTTTTGATAGGTTGCCGAGAAGAGCGAGGGCTCCCCCGCTAGCATTCCGTCAACCGACGGCTCCCATACAACCCGTGCTGGTGACTCCTGTGAGCGATGATGCTGGAACCTTGACCGCGGCAGTATGTTTGGAGGTGGCTCCCCAACGGGGGACTCCGGTTTCGTCGGTTCGTGCCGCCAGCGAGTCCTCCCTCGTTGGCAGCAAAGAGGCCTCGTAAAAAAGGAGGAGGATAATACCGGAGGAGGCTTCAGTGATCGAGATGCCGTCACGGGGCGAGCCCGCTTCGATGGTTCCTGAGGCTAAGGTCGAAGTTGACCGGGAGGAAGTGGAAAGGCCCTCTGCGGACGCTTATGAAGTTGACGTTCCGGAGATGCATAGTCCTGGGGCAGTCATGACCATCCACAGCAGACCCTCGTCGTCACAGAACCGCGCCAATTCTTTGGCCGAAGAGAGAGGGAAAGGTGTCGTGGTTGAGGACTATGAGACCGAGTCTGAGTCCGACCTTGATCCTGATGATGTGAGGTTGTTCAAGCGGGGCTTTACTAGGACCGTGGTGATGGCTGAGGACCCCTCCCATATTCTAGAGATACCGTCGGATCTCAATCTTTTATAGGATACGGTGGAGCTGGTGCCACAGTTTGAGATTCTTTGTTCAGCTGCTGAGAGCGGAGCTCTTCAGCAGATCAGTGATTCTCAGCTGTCATGTGGTATATCCGCGACGGGTCTGAGGGTAAGTTCCTCTACCGTCTTCGCTTTGTGACTCTTTGCTTTCTTTGAACCTTACTCCCCTTCTTCTCTTTCTTTTTATTTTTGCAAACTTACATGATGGAAGTTGAAAGTGCTCGTAGGGACAAGACCGGCAGTATCACGACAAATGCCGTGAGTTGCGCGAGCGTCTTAGAGCAGGTATTGGTACCCAGTCTACCAGGGAAGAGTTGGAGAGAAGGGACGAGGATTTGATGAAGTCTATCCGCAGATGCAGCGAGTTAGAGGAGCTGCTACATGCTAAGGATGAGAAACTTGAACTGGGAAAAGGGGTCGTCGCAGAGTGTGTGGATCTTCAGGCAAGAGTGCAATCATTGCAGGCTGAGCTCGACCAGAGCGCTATCAAGGTGGAAGCTCTCAGTACGGAATGGGTGCAGAAGCTGGCTGAATTGGAAGGGAAGGTGATCGTATTGGAGCAGGCTGAACGTGATCGAGAATCGGCTTTGGCGAGAGCAGCGGCGCTAGACGACACCATCCGTATCCTCTGATCTGAGCAGGAGTCTGAGAGGGCGACGACCACCTTGAGGGAGGCCAGGCTTGAGGAACGCATTGGCAATATTGACCAGGAGGCTTCACGTTTGGGGGATCAGGTCGTGGCTCTTGAAGCCGAGAAGGCACGATTGTTGGCTCAGGTGGAGTCCGCCGCTACTTCCGCTCCTCGACACTTGCATGATTTGTGGGTTTACGTTGAAGCCCAACGGGACATATATAAGAGTTTGTGGGAGGCGGGGATCGTTTTATGAGACAGCCTTCGAGGGTTCTAGGGCGAAGGCACGTGAGGCCCGTGTCAACTATGGTTATGATCCCGCGTCGCAGGTGGATGGCCAGGATGCTGACGCCAACGATGGGCTTTCTGATGATGACGGCGAGGGAGCCGATGGAGGTGACGCCGAGTGAGGGCGTTGTTGCAGTCCTTATATTTAGATTTTTTTGTACTTGTTTGTTTTTGTTTTTCCTTTCTTTTCTTCTTCTTCTTTTTTTCTTGTTGGGCATGTTCTGGCCTTTTGTAAGATGTAGTTGTTGCTTTTGTGAATGGAATGATTGATCAATATCTATTTGTGTATATCTTGGCTTTTATTTCGATATATTTATTTGCATACTTGCGTGGATTTCTGGACTTTATTGTGGCGTCGGGTATAGGTGATTTGAGCGAGATCAAATATACATGATTCAAGCGAGATCAAATGTAAATTATTCGAGCGAGGTTGAATGTAATTGATTCGAGCAAGGTCGAACGTAAATGATTCAAGCGAGGTCGAACGTAAATGATTCGAGCGAGATCGAACGTAAATGATTCGAGTTGCTTGAATCGTAAATGATTCAAGCGAGGTCGAACGTAAAAGATTCGAGCGAGGTCGAACGCAGACGATTCGAGCGAGGTCGAACGCAAACGATTCGAGCGAGGTCGAAAGCAAATCATTCGAGAGAGGTCTAACGTAAATGATTCGAACGAGGTCGAAGGTAAATGATTTGAGCAAGGTCTAACGCAAATGATTCGAGCGAGGTCGAACGTAAATGATTCGAACGAGGTCGAAGGTAAATGATTCGAGCGAGGTCGAACATAAATGATTCGAGCGACGTCGAATGTAAATGATTCGAACGAGGCCGAATATAAATGATTCGAGCAAGGGCGAATGTAAATGAATCGAACGAGGTCGAATGTAAATGATTCGAGCGAGGCCGAATGTAAATGATTCGAGCGAGACGAATGTAAATGATTCGAGCGAGGCCGAATGTAAATGATTCGAACAAGATCGAATGAAAATGATTCGAGTGAGGTCGAATGCAAATTATTTGAATGAGGTCGAATGTAAATGATTCGAACGAGGCCGAATGTAAATGATTCGAGCGAGGTCGAATATAAATGATTCGAACGAGGTCGAATGTATGTGGAGTGGGGCGGTGGAGTTGTGCGACCAGATGTTGCATGTTATCTTGTTGTTTCATTGGAGAATGGTGCATTGTTTGACATGTATATCCGAATAGCTCTTCGCCTACCTAGTCCCTTCATCGGTTCGACAGGAGAAGACGATAGGCGGAGCGATGAATAACTAGCCCAAACTTTGTGGCGACTTCTTTTATCTTGGATAGGGTAGGTTCCCTGCGTGTTCGATGTCGGGGCTCCTCAATTCCCAGTGGGTTACGGCAGGTAACTGCAAGGCGGGCCCCAATGAGAGGTTGTATTAGTGACCTTTTGTGCTGGTTTGGGAGATGTCGAACTTTATTTGGATTCGGCGATGGACGATGGCCGCAGGGGTGTTATTTCAAGTGGGATCGAAACGAGAACCCGTTATAAAATCGAGAAAGGTCGATCTTTTTTTAGTTTTGGCGATTACTCGTCGTTGCGTTATTCATGCGTTTACTGCGGCGAGTCCTGCTCGTTTGATTTATATTGGGGAGCCTTGCGTTCCGTAGGCGGGCTTCAGTTAACTTGGCTTCATTTTTATTGGAGAATACTGGATGCCTCTTGGGTGAGTCCCAATCCCAGTCTGCTGTATTTCATTTCTATTGGAGAATGTTGGACGCCTCTTGGGCGAGTCCCAGTCCCAGTCCGCTATACTTCGTTTCTATTGGAGAATACTGGACGCCTCTTGGGCGAGTCCCAATCTCAATCTGCTGTATTTCGTTTCTATTGGAGAATGCTGGACGCCTCTTCGGCGAGTCCCAGTCCCAGTCCGTTGTATTTCATTTCTATTGGAGAATACTGGACGCCTCTTGGGCGAGTCCTAGTCCCGGTCCGCTTTGGGAGAGTTTACGTCCCTTTTTTCGTTCTGACAGAAAAACATGGTAAGTTAAAATTTGATGAATTTTTGTTACCTTATCTCAGCGTGTCGGAGGATGGAGGGGTCATGTCGCATGGCTTCTTGCTTCGTTTCCCGTCCTAAAGACAATTCCAGATCTGGGACCGTACTTGCTCGTCGGGATGTTGAGGCCGAATCTCGGTCCGGATCCGTAGGATATGCACGAATTAGGAAAGCGTGTCATACTTTGTTCATAAGGTGCATAATGTGTGTGGCTATGGGGACGGGATGTGGTGTGTCCAGTACTATAAGGTGCCACGAAGCGGGCTATTGTTTCTTATCCAGGGGTGGAAGAAGAAACCGTCAGACGCGCTTGTCAACGGGATTATAATCGTGCCAAGTGCACGACGATCGGGATTCCGCTTCCATCATCTGTGTGACGAGCCCCAGTTAATGCTACAGAAAGGGCTGGCCCAGATTGGATCGGTTTGAGATCTAGAGGGAACTAAGATTTTGATTAAGAAGTCCCCACAGACGGCGCCAAATTGTTTGCACAAAAATTAGCTTAAAGTTTTTTTTGCAAGATCAATCAAAAGTGGAATAGATGATAAATCTTAACCAAACATAATTGAATCTAAATCAAACTACATTGA